>CAJFCO010017690.1:6998-31368 GCA_904066015.1 Synergus gifuensis | reverse complement strand
AAAATATCGATATGCAACATCAATTATCGGTTGCACGATATCGATATTAAATATCGATATATCGGAAAGAAAATATCGATATTCTCGATATCGATGTCCCTTCACTAAATATAACTACGGGGGAGACAAATCATGCTTTGGAGAATCGATACCAAAGATATTTTACCTAGATGCGGCAAGGGTTTAGTTAGACCACACGTTCATAGAGCGACGCTATCGGCGTATTTGTGGCTTCGGTTTTTTTCGGTACCATTCGGCTAAATTCGGCAATGCCGCTACGTTTAAACGGATTATTTTGACCACACGCCACGACGTGGCGCAATAAATTCTGCTTTATTCGAGCGGGAATTTGAAATTTTTAAATTATTATGGATTATTTAATTATTCTCGAAGACTGAAAGTAACTTTTCTGCATTAAAAAATATTCTTAGTATATGTAATTTATTCATATTACTTATAAAAAGTAAAATATATTGTTATATAAATAAAGAATGAAGAAGTGACTGAAAAGATGATAAAGATAATTCGATATAAAATGTAGATCTTGGCAGATCTAAAAAGAATAGGATAATTTTACCATTGTATAACAAATTTCACTGTTGCTTACACATAAATTAATAATAATCGTACGGAAGTAATTAAAGATATTGATTGAAAATCCTATTTTATTTTTATCATAAAAACTTGTGAAAACTTAAAAAAATAAAAACGAATAGGAGACTTTAAATTTTTACGTGAACTTTCCGAACAATTTAAAGATATTTTCATTTTCAAATAAAGGTTGATATTGAAAAAAAATCTTATGTCAGTACTATAACTTCCCTTCTATTTTATTCCGTTTATTTTAATTCCATTGTTATTTGTAATACTAAATCAAATGCTTCTTTTTGTAATAGTGTGCAATTTAGAGGAATTATGAAATTTTTTATTTTACATATTAATGCACTATCATTTGCAATCTTTAAAATATTAATTTTCAGCTTCAAGAAATTTTCAATAACCGGGAATTTTTTTAATTTAAGAACGACTTTAAAATTTTTTTAAATTATTTTATTTAGGAATTATTTCATTTTCAGAAACTCTTAAGGGCATGTGATACTTTACCATCCCGATAAGAAGGTTTGAATAAAATAAAATGAAAAATTTAAGATTTTAACGTAAAACTATAGAGAAAATTCTACTAATTTTAATACCTGATTTTTCCTTTATCAGTCTTCAATGTACAGCAATATAATTGATTATCTCAAAAATCTAATTTCCGGCTATTCACATATCGTTAATGACATCTCTCTCGTATTCCATAAAGCAGGATAGATTTGAAGTGTATTTAATTCAGTCTAATTCATTCACGAAATGTAAATGAATATAAGATAGATTTGAATTCAAGAAATTTGAATTGATTTTATATGTAATGTATTATCCTTAATTTGAATAATGAACTGAATTGAGTGCAATACATTTTGTGATACCTAAATTCAAAATATAATTTATATATTTAAAGAAAATTAGTTATCTTAAATAAATTTAAAATTTAAATGAAATTTAGATGAAATAAAATTTCACATAACTTTAAAAATTATACATACATAGTAATAATAAATAATTTATTAATTGTTAGTAAATTGTAAAATTATATTTTTCAAAGTTTATTAACACGGATAGCAGTTGCTTCTTTCTAATACGGTTTTTGATATAAGAGAACTGTGGGAAAATCAGGTATTCAAACTAAATGAAATTTTCAATCCTATTCTATATATAAGCCTTCTTACCGGCATATAAGAGCAAATTAGTTACACCAATTATACATTTATAATAATAAATATTTTTAGCTGATAATAGTCAATAAACCTTCGTTTCGTGTAGACAAAGGTTTAATGGCTCTTATTAGCTAAAAATATTTATTATTATGAATGTATAATTGGTTTAAATGCCCTTGAATTCTTGAAAATATTCCATTAATTTAATATTATCGTAAAATATAAATTCCAAATTAAAAATATCCATATTTTTAAATTTATCGAATATAAAATATTTGAATTCTACAATCAGGACATTAAAAAAATAACGAATTATTAAATTCTGGAATAATAATAATAATAAACATTAAATATTTATTGATATATATATTTTTTTTCATAGATATGAATCAAGCAATACAATCAGGTAATTAATTATTTACTCATAATAAATATTTGTTAATTAATTTACTAATACTTATTTTAATCATTTTTGGCAATTTTATAATTTCAGCAAATATAAATTTCTGGAATGTAAGAATTATCATTATTTTTTCTAATTCAATAATTTTACAATTCGAAAATTTTTTAATTTGAGGAATATGGGTTTCGCAAATGTGATAATTTGGGTAATTATAATAAGTATTCTACATGTATATTTATTTTTCGTCATCAATTTGTGTATTTCGTATTTTAATTTTTCGGTACTAATAATTTATTAATCGAAATAATAAATTATTGGAATTAAATTAAATACTATAAATTAATATTAATTTAAATTTAAAATTGGCAAATAGAAATATGTTAATTTTATGTAATTATTATTGCCAGCTCCCAGCCCCAGGCCCCCAGCTAGCTTTTAGCTAGCCCAAAAGATCTTTGGGTCGATGAAATTCGGATGAAATCGAGCTGAAAACGATTTGACGCGGTTTCCATGGAAACAATGAAAAAATAGAGGGCAGCACCTCGATATAGGCTAAATAGTAATTATCCCCACCAAAAAGTGTCCCCACTCTTGGCCCTTGCCGCATCTAGGTAAAATATCTTTGTCGATACTATAGTGAAACTGCACTCTACCTAGGGATGGGCGATCTCGATTCGATTCTATGAAGATCGATCTTTTTTACTCGATTAATCGATTAAATATCGACCTTTTGGCTTTTCGATTAATTTGTTGGATCGGTTTTTTTTTTGGATCTTTACGAACGATTCTCCTTTCTTTTTTTGTTTATTACCTCTTCAAAGTTCAACAGTTCAACTGTCAACTTTCGCGAGAAGTGATTTTTAGTCAATGTTTCCGGTGAATAACGGTAAGTATTGCACCAATTTTACCTAATTTTTAAACGTTATGGTGTTATCACGACATTTCGAAAATGAAATTGCTTGCGCAATATCTTGCGCAATGAAAATGAATAAAATGATTTTAATGATTAAATTAATGAAAATAATAATGATTATCATTTTCATCATTTTCATCAACATTTTTAATTTTATTAAATGAATACAACGTAACATATAATGCAATTTCATTTTCGAGGTATGAACACCATTATTCGTCTGGTTTGCAAGTTATTACATGTTTAATTGTTAATTTCATTTGTTTTCCTAATATCTTTTTATTTTTGGAAGTTTATCGGAGCAGTGCTCCCAATACTTGCTCCTTACTCAACTGCGCATGTGTCGCGCTCGGTATCCGATGGGTTACTATTCGCGCGCAGTTTAAAACGCTAAAAAATATTATTTTTATTTTTTATTATAAATAATGGCATTTTAATTTATAAAAATGTCTACTAGCTCGAGATTAATGAATTTTGATAAAAATACAAATTAATGAAATACATATTCAAGTGAGTGCCAAAGGATATTTTTTATTTGCAGAACTTGCTTTTAATTAATTTTTATTTTTATCAAGATTCATTAATTTCGATCTAATGAATATTTTTATAAGTTGAAATCCCATTATTTATAATAAACAAGAAAAATAATATTTTTTAGCATTTTAAACTGCGCGCGAATAGCAACCAATCAGATGCCGAGCGCGAAGCATGCGCAGTTGAGTAAGGAACAAGTATTGGGAGCACTGCCGATTATCGGAGATAATTTCAATTTGGAAATTCTCATGGACTTGAAAATCCCAGTGCATAGTTTTGTCTGAATGAATGGAAATTTTGAGATGAAAGTAATAGGTAAAAATTTATTTAAAATTTATGCACGAAAAGTTAAATTGTCGACACTTGTAGCGTTTTTAAAATCAATAAAACACAAACAAAAATAAACACACATAACCTCAAAATTCATTATAAGAATTGTTTAACAATTGTTTTTTCTTTGACTTTAAAAAAAATGTATACAATCTTTATAATAAATAACTGATTTTATGTTTTAAAGGATTCTCTACAACTCTATTTGGATTGGTCTTATTGAAAATAAGTTAGTTAGGAATAGAGTTCTTAGTCGGTTATATATTACATCGAGAACGCTAACGAGAATAAGAATATAACCGAGACTTAAATTCTCTGAGAATTTATGAGAACTTATGATTTTAGAGATTTTTATGACAAGGGAGGAAATTTTTGATTAATTAAGTGATGAAGTATAATAAACTGTTCTTGGCACTTCTATATAGTGTATTTATCTATTTTAATGAGCTTTACACATGTTGTAAATGAAAAAACTGTGTCACAAATGTATGCAGAGTATAGGTTATGTTAGCGTGTAACGTAATCTATAAAGTGACGTTTATTATAATGTGAATTTTGTGACTTTAATTGCCTAGTAAGCTGTTGTTTTGCTTATTTTACATTCCTAAATATGCCTTAGCTAGTAAATAACTAAAATTTAACTGTATAAATAATGTAAACAATAACAATTTTGCTAAAAATCATAACTTCTTAAATTCTCTTAAATCCTTTTAAATTCTCATAGATTCTGTAATATTCTCGGTCATATAACCTGAATTTAAGTTCTCGAGAATTTAAGAACTCTAGTTAGGAATCATACCCTTAGTTAATTAACATTTAATTTTGCACAAATTTAGACTATTTTAAATATAAGCCATCGAAAAACTAGCTGATTAAATTATTTATTGCTACAAATTATTTTTAGTATTATTTTTTATTTTTTACGTTAAGTAATTCCTGAATAGTGAAGTACATGTTTCTAAATAAATTTTTTCTCTTATTTCAGAAATGTGTTGATATATGTAAACGACTGACGAAAGTAAGATATATCTGATGTTTATAATATCCTCTATGTAAGTACATAATATATTCTAATTAAAATTGCTGATAAAATAGTATCTTAATAATATTTGAATCTAATTTTTTTTTAAATTGTTTAGAATGTCAAGACGGGATCGAAGTTACGTTTGGAAAGATTTTGTCAAAATCAATTAAAATTCAACAACGTGCAATCTATGCAACAAGGTTGTTCAAACTAAAGGAAAAGCTACAAATTTGAAAAATCACTTAGCTCGAGCTCACGGATGGAAAACGCAAATCACAAATAGAACCCAAGAGAGGGATGCTGAAAATCAAGAACAAATTAGCTATGATGGGCAGGAGCTTGTTCAAGAGCTTCGAAATAATTCTACCCAACCAAAGGTAAAAAAAAAGATTGTCGATTTAAATTATGGATGAATTAAAAATTTTGGTACTTATTCTTCTGAAAATATATTATAGATTTCAGAGTCGCATCGAACCACTTCCAGAAAACGTCCGAATCAAATCCCGATAGTTGATGCATTTAAAGAAATAAATTCTTTTAAAGGTTATTAGTTATTAAATTTCAAATAATATAGAATTCAATATGTTTATGTTATAAACCATAATAATTTTGTCCATTTATAGACGGAGGAGCGAAAGAGACTGCTTTGACTGATGCACTGGTTTATATGGTCGCTGTGGATAATATGCCGTTGTGCACACCTGAAAATAAAGGATTCAAACGATTTATCAAAACAGCAGCACCGCATTACAAGCCACCTAGCAGACGGACACTCATTCGAAATGTTAATGCTAAATACGAAACTCTGAAGCAGAAGGTAAAGGCCGAACTTGCCGAAGTTAAATCTCTTTGCTTGACATCGGATACATGGACAGAAACTAAAACTGTAAAGACTTACCTTGGCGTGACATTCCATTATTTTAAGCGCAAAAAATTGGAATCCATCAAATTAGGAACCTTTCCGCTAAATAAATAACATACTGGCGTATATCTCGGGCAAAAATTGAATGAAGTGTGTACCGATTGGCAAATAAAGGATGAGAGCATTGTGGCTGTTGTCACTGACAGCGGTGCGAATATTGTGACCGCAGTTTCCATCACGTTTGGAAAGAAGAGACATTTAGGTTATTTTGGATATACATTGCAGTTGGTGCCATCGAAATCTATAAACTTTACTCCAGGATCAGCTGTTTTGATTTCGAAAGTAAAAAGAATCGTCATATATTTTAAGCAGAGTGTGAATGCAGCCGACCAGTTAAGGCGAATCCAGTTACTTCAAGGTAAAACGGAAGGGACGCTAAGGAAACTTATACAGGATGTTGACACTAGGTGGAACTCCGAATTTTTAATGTCAGAAAGGTTTGTGGAAATGGCTCCTTTAATAAGTGTAGCTTTATTTAATCAGCGAAACGCGCCACCCATGTTAGATCGAGAGGAAATGGAGACCTTAAAAGAAATGGTTGCCATTTTAAGACCCATCGAGCAGGCTACTCGAGAACTCTCTGCTCAGAGCTATGTCACATGCAGTGTTGTCATACCTATGGTCAATTGCATTAAACTTTCTCTAAAAAATTTAAAGTCTGAAAGATCAATCACATCACATTTGCGTCGAATTTTGTTGACTGAACTCGAAGAAAGATTTAAAGATGTAGAGAAGAACAGCATTTATGCAATCGCCACCATTTTGGATCCGAGGTTTAAAAAAATACATTTCCAAAGTTCCATAGCAGTATCAAACTCCTTTAGTAAAATCGCAAAGGAAATGCGAACAAGGAGCAATTCAACTGAATCTCTCGCAGAAAATCAGATTTCTCAACCCTCCGAAAATGAAGATATAAAGGACAAAGATTTATGGATGCAACACGATAAATTAGTCGCAAAACTATCTTAAATTAAGATGAACTACGGCAATATATAAATCAGGGGATGAAATTGGCGTTGCGAATTGCTACGATGTTGCAATGCGATATCTGCCAGTTGTAGCAACTTCCGTTCCTTCGGAAAGCTTATTTTCATTGGCATCAAATATCGACACAGATAACAGGAGCAGTTCGAATCCAGAACGATTAGCAGAACTGACATGTATGAGTTCTTTAACTGAAGAAAGGTGGGGGTTTTGTCATTAAATATATCAGCGAAAGCCAGATATCGACTGAGCGATAGATTTTAGAGTATTTTAAAGGACATTATTGTACTCTTACTTGGATATTTAAAATTTTTCAGAATATCTAAGTATACATAAGTATATATGTATTATTTCTAGATCATAAGGATACTTGACCCATTGACGTATGTAACTTTAAACTAAAGAGCAGTTTATGAAAACAGTTTAGTTTAAGGTGAGATCAAGGGGTCGACCACGAGAATATACTTAAAGTAATAAACAAAGTACAAAGATTAATATTATAAACTTTACAGTAATATTTTATATTTGTATCAGAAATTTTATCATAAATAATACTTAAACTGTTATGCTGAGTACAAAGCTATTAATATTATAAAAAAAAATCTGCCCGCTTCGCGGGCACATTCTCATCGCCCGTGGCACGCTTCGCTCGCAAAAATGAGCGCGCCTGCGGCGCACGGGGGGTCGAATATAATTCGATCGTCGCGCTTCGCACTCCGTGTTGCGCGCTTCGCGCGCTTGTGCCCTTTGTGATGCTTGCGCTTTACAGGACGCTTGAACCTATGTTTTTTTTTTTAATTTAATGAAATTATATATTTTTTATATATAATTTATATTTTTATGTGTTAATTTATTTTTTTATATTTGTAATTTATATTTTTTTAAATTTAATTAATTTAATTTCATTAAATTTAATTAATTTAAATTAAATTAAATTACAGCTTTGAACGAAAAACTTAACTAATTTACTAAAGATTCTATCGACCTTAAGGAGCACATTCTCATTCGGGCACTAGCGCTTCGCGCTGGATATTTGATTTAAACCTCGCGCTTCGCGCTCGGCTCTGTTTAACAATATTTTTCACGATTAAAACGAAAACTACTCATCCTATTGAAAAATGGCTAAAGGAGAACTTGTAGATCTTTTTAAGGCCAATACTTATGTTTCTTATCATTTTCTCTGCATCTCGCGTTATTTGGCTCAAAATGTGAATTCTCGATTTTTTCAGGAAATTCAAAAAGTTGTTATGCCGATCCTCTAGGGCGTTCAAAAAAAAATTTTTTTCATCTTTAGACTTTTTTTCATATCGTTCGCTGTTTGGCTTCTAATTTAAGTTTTCTTTCATTTTTTTGGATTTTAAAAATGTTATGTCTCAAATTTTTTTTATCCAAAAAAGTCATTAAGAAAAATTGTTCGACTTTTTAAGTACTACGAACGTACGTCATTAGAATTTTTAGATTAAAAAAAAAGTGGTTTCAAATTTATTCAAAATGCTCCAACTTTTTGAATTTTTATCCAAAATGGCTGGCTAACGAACTTGACCTTCATTTTAGGACACTAAAAGAGTGTACCAAAGGACAATCCAATCGGTCAATTCTTTCGAAAGTTATCGTGCTCACAAACTAAAAATCTACAGGCAGACAGAGAGACAGACAGACAGACAGACAGTAGCCATACATACATACACACACACAGACACACAGACAGACACATTCGTAAAAACATGTTTTTCGAGTTCAGGGGGTCCCAAAACATGGACATTTGACAAAAACTGGAGGGGGTCAAATTTTACACAAATCTAATACCTTCTCTGATGAGAATGTAATTATAGTAATACTTCATATTTATGTCAGAAACTTTATCATAAATAATACTTATTGCTTTAGAAGTTGTGGAATTTAAAAAAATAAAAAACATTGTTCCTGATTGGAAAATTTACCAGGTCTAGAAGTATGAAACCGGAATTTTTTTTTGCAAAAATTACACGTCCGGTACATAAAAATGGTCAAACGTACTTTATTCAAAGTAATTTCCCCCGCTTTCTACACATTTTTCCCACTTCTTCTGTAGGTGATGAATGCCCCGCCAATAAAAGTCTTCATCTTTTGAAGCGAACCAGTTATCCAGCCATTCTCAGACGTTTTCGTACGAACTGAATCGTTGTTCAGCTAGAGCGTGGCCCAGCGATGCGAACAGATTGTAATCCGACGGAGCCAAGTTTGGAGAATAAGCAGCATGAGCCAGTAGCTCCCAACTGAACACCTGGATTGTTTCCTTGACCCTTTTCGCTGTATGTGATGGGGCATTATCGTGAAAAAAAATCACTTTGTGTTGTCTTCTTCGATATTCCGGTCGTTTTTCTTGCAATCCTCGGTTCAAATCGATCATTTGCTGTTGGTAGCGATTCGTGTTGACAGTTTCACCAGGTTTTTGTAGCTCATAGTAGATAACACCTTTCTGATCCCACCATACACACAGCATTGTCTTCTTTCCAAAGCGATTGGGTCTTGCACTGGATGTCGATGGTTCGCCAGGATTCACCCACGATTTACGACGCTTATGATTCTCAAAATAGATTCACTTTTTATCACCTGTCACGATTCGATGGAGAAATGACTTCCGTTTGAATCTATCGAGCATAATTTAACAGATGATTTTCCGATTTTCTTACTGCCTTTCGTTGAGTTTACGTGATTTTACGACTTTCTAAAATTTTCCCTTTGCTTTCAAACGAAGGGAGACGGCTTTCTGCGAGATCTTCAGCTGATCCGCGAGTGCTTGTTGAGTTTGAGAATCATCTTCATCGAGTAAGGCTTGCAATTCATCGTCTTTGTACTTTTTCAGTGGTTTTCCACGATCTTCGTTCGTCACATCAAAATTACCACTTTTGAATTTTTTAAACCACTCAAAACACTGTGTTTTTCCCAGAGCATGGTCACCGTATGCGTCAACAAGCATCCGATGCAATTCTGCAGCAATTTTCTTTAAGTGGTAACAAAAAACCAATGATGTCCGCAAATCGTAATTTGTAGGCACAAAACTCGACATGTTGAAACTTGTCGTACATTCACTGGTATGTCGAACTCGGGTGATTGTCTACTAAAAATCTTTCTCTGCTCCTAGAGGAAGAAGATGGCGCAGCAGAAGCGGTTATACGGTCCCTAATGTAAAGATGATGGTTAGGAGAAATAACCGCCCTTAACTTTGGTTAGGAAAGGGTTAATCTGCGTTACGACAGATATTGAAATACACACTATTTCTCAACTGGCACTTTATTGAAACAACTATGCATTGCACGCAGAGTCTGATAACGCGCCTTGCCCGAGCTACGATCTGTCACCAAGTGTCAAGCAGATCTGACATCTTGGAGTCCGAAGAGTGGGGATAACGGGTGATCCGTTAACGAACGTAAAGTATATAAATTATTAGATGTTAGGCATAATTTGTTTTTGAGACGCGGAGTATACAAAACGTGAGAGGAATCTCGATGGTAAAAATGAACTATGTTGGATCCCTACAGTACTCCCCCCTGAGTTGAAACACTATTTGAAACGGAGTGGAGTATGTTGTTACAACGATTAAAAAAAAATGTGTACAATAGTTAATTAGAGAAAAAAAGATGTAGTTGTCTTGGAGACATAAATATCTAACAATTGGTAAATCTACTTAGCTATGTCAAAGTTCTGTACAAAATTTACACTATTTACATAATTAAAATAGTCCAAGGAGATTACCATAATGCAAATATATACATGCAAATAAGTTAATTGTACATTTTTAAGGCTGTTGAGATCAGATAGTTTTGTATACTAAAAAGTGCCTTGGTCGTCAAAAGTAAAAGTACGAATACATTTTCGCTAAAGAGCGACGATACAATTAATGACTAGTTATATGACAATTGCCGCAAAGACTTACTTAAATAAACGAGACATTGCAATGCGCGTTTAAGACTAGAAAAGGGACGAATTGCCCTTCGACGTACACAGGTAATCCTGGCAACTTATACTAGGCCTAATAGTTGTCATGATTTCGAATGGTTCTATATATAGAAAAGAAGTAACGTTATATGGAATTAAAATATATACAAGGTAATGCATTACTTGAGAGTAGAGAAGAAAGAATCTCCTCTGGACGAGACTTGTCTATTTATGATCCGCAGGAAGCATGAAACGCACCCCCCTCTTTTCAGAAGGAAAAGTACGGAGTGACGAGCTCAAGCTAGAAGCGAGATTTGCGTCACCTCTGGGTGAGGGTATGTGCCTGACATCGTCACAGGCGAAGTGCGCGGGTTTAATGTTTTCGATTGAAACCTGTCGAGGTTTACCGTCGACGTCAATCTCGAAAACGCGATCGGAGGTACGGTTTAATATTTTGTGCGGACCGGTATACAGTCGCTCGAGAGACCTCTTGGCATGTCTGCGTAGGAAGACGTGAGAACAGGTAGAAAGAGACTTGAAAAAGAAAGGTTTCTTCCTATATTTATGAGAAACCAGGATGGGTTTGAGTTTGCGCATGTGTTCGCGAAACTCTTCAAGAAAATAATGCGGATTAGGATTGACCTCCTCGTGGAGAACGAATTCGCCTGGAATCTGCAAAGTCGTTCCAAAGACGAATTCCGCGGGAGACGCGCCGATATCCAATACGTTTGATCTTCGGCCAAGAAGGACAGTTGATAAGGATCGCGACCATTTGCGGTCAGAATTGCACATGATAGTAGTCTTGAGTGATAGGTGCTACCTTTCTATCATACCGTTCGAAGCGGGGTGATAGGCGGTGGTTCGGATTCTGTTGCATCCGATGAGCTGCAAGAGAGCTGAAAAGAGTTGAGATTTGAATTGACTGCCCTGATCTGTGGTTAACGTTTCGGGTGCACCATAACGCGACATCCATTGATCCACAAAGGCGCGACAAACCGTGGGAGCTTCGATGTTGCGAAGTGGGACGGCCTCGGGCCATCTTGAGAAACGGTCTATCATAGTTAGGCAGTACTTGAAACCGTTGCTATCAGGTAACGGTCCCACAATATCTTTCTGCATGTGTAAAAAACGGGCGTCAGGAGCAGAAATCGGACTCGGAATGGATATGTTGTGACGCGACGTTTTGGACTGCTGACAATCTAGGCAGTTCTTGCACCACAGCGTGATGTTGCGATGCATAGAAGGCCATACATAACGCTGACGGATGAGTCTGTCAGTCGTCCTGGCTCCTGGATGAGCGGGATTGTGGAAAGTGTCAAAGACACGTCTACGCAAAGAAAGCGGAATATAAGGCCGAAATGAAGAACCGGTAAGATCGCAAATGACCGAGGTACGGTCCGGCCCCCACTGAAGCTTTTTCAAGTTTAAAGAGCGGCCTACGTCGGTGATGAGTTGCTTGAGTTCATCATCCGCTGCTTGGGCTTGAGCAAGCTCAATTAAGCTGATATCCGTTGGGACGGAGATTGCCTCCACCCTTGACAATGAATCGGCGACCACATTCTCAACGCCAGGGAGATGGACAATTGATGTGGTGAATTGAGAGATGAAGGCAATTTTCCTCTTCTGGCGTTGTGACATTTTCTCGACACGCTGCGTGAAGGCGTATATTATTGGCTTGTGATCGGTGACTATGGTGAAGATTCGCCCTTCGAGTAAATGCCTGAAGTGACGAATAGCTTCGTAAATAGCCGTTAATTCCCGATCGTACGCACTGTAAGCCAATTGAGCCGGAGTAAATTTCCGCGAAGAGGAAGCCAAGGGTTTCCAAATGCCGGAATCAAGCTGTTCGAGAGAAGCTCCCATGCCAATGTTTGAGGCATCGGTAACGAGACGAGTCTCGGCGTCGTGAGATGGATGAGCAAGAAGGGTCGCGCTGGCCAACTCGTCTCTAACTCTTTAAAATGCAGCTTCTGTGACCGGGTTCCAGGGAATCTCGCGCTTGTCATTCTTCTTGGACTCGCAAATGTAGCTATGTAGAGAAGCTTGGGCTTCGGCGGTGTGCGGTAGACACCGTCTATAAAAATTCAACATGCCTAGGAAACGGCAGTTCGCATACCGTCTTAGGCTTGGGAAACTCGAGGATTGCCCGAACTTTTTCCTTAGTGGGTGCACAGCCTTGTGCGTTTATCGTGTAGCCCAAAAACTCCAGTTCGGAAGCTCCGAACTGACATTTGCTAATGTTAATGCGCAATGAAAAATCCCTGAGACGCCCAAAAACGGCAGAAAGATGCTTCTCATGCTCCGCCGGATCGGAAGACGCAATGAGAATGTCATCGATATAGCAAAAGACGAAGTCGAGGTCGCCGAGAGCTCGATTGATATAGCGTTGGAATGTTTGACCGGCATTTCGAAGACCGAAGGTCATGACGTATTCGAAGAGACCGCAGGGTGTTATTACGGCGGTCTTCGGAATGTCGGCTGGCGCAATAGCAATCTGATGGTATGCCATGTGAAGATCATTTTTTGAAAATATGTTTTTGCCCTTGAGATTCGCTGTAAAATCATGTAAATGAGGTACTGGGTACCTGTCACGTACAGTGATTTGATTGAGGCGTCGGAAATCGCCACACACGCGTCATTCTCCTGATTTTTTCTTGGTTAAATGGATGTGCGTGGCCCAGGGGCTGCTCGATGGCCAGCAGATACCATCGGCAACCATGTGCTATCGGCTTTGGCAGCAAATAATTTATCTGGAGATAGGCGGCGGGCATGTTCGGCAATGGGGGGTCCAGTAGTTAAGATGTGATGTTGGATATCGGAACCGACGATCTCGGATTTGCCAGTAGGTGATGTTATTTGTGGAAATTTTGCCAATAGTTTTGTAAAAGGGTCCTTGTATTGAAGGATGCTAATCGAATCCATGGAAGTGGATTTAATAAAACCGCGAGCACTGAGGCCGGTGGCCGAATCAGTGAGACAAGCTTTGTGAAGCTGTGGAACTAAATGGTAGTGGGCAAGCAGATCCGCACCAATAAAGGGGTGGGGAACTGCCGCCACAAGGAAATCCCATTGAAAATCGCGTTTGAGATTTAGATCGAGGTTGAGACGTCTAAGACCGTAAGTAGCAACTTTGGAATTGTTTGCGGCTAAAAGCGTTAAGTCGTCAGGCAATAATTTCCGAGTTTTAAAACCGGCAGGCAAAATTGAGACGTCGGATCCGGTGTCTATGAGAAAAGACAGACGGGATCGCCTATCGTAGATGTGAAGGCTCTTAGATTTTTTAAACGCGCCGAACGTGGTTTCTGAGCGCAAGGGCTGACTTAGTTTTTTTGGTTCAATGGCTGTTTATTCCTACTGCACGGCTCGTTGCATTTTGTGGCTCTGGTACCGAATTGATCGTGATAGAAGCATAATCCGGGCTCGCTCCTGGGGCGAGATTTAGATCGCGATTGCTAACGATTATTAAATTTAGAGTTGTTATACTGTCGGTTTAGCGGACGAGTTGTGCGAAAAGCGTTGATCGCGATTGCGATTGTTAAAAGAATGATAGTTATTGCGAGATCTATTGAAGTTATTATTAGATTGGCGATCAATTATTTTTGAAAGATTCTCGAGCTCTTTGGAAAATGATTTGAAGCAATCAAGAATAGCATCTTGATTGCTGATAGAAACAGCGTTACATGAGGCTGTGTCAGCCTTGGAAAAAGAAGCGACATTTTGAAGATCGGAAGGTACTGATGCTTCAACAACCTTGTCCACCAAGACCGCTAACTGAGTGAGATCCTTGACCTGGCTAAGTGCTAATATTGCTCGAGCTTGTGATGGGAGCTGGTCCATAAATATACTTTTGATAACTGCATCGTTGCAGTTGCCATCGTTAAAGCTGCGTAATCGCGATAATAACAGAGAAGGTTTACCCTCTGAAATAACTTGGCCATTTAGTAATTGTTTAAGACGCGACTTGGATGACACGGAAAAGGCAGCTAAAATTCTCTCCTTGATCAGGGTGTAAATGTGCTCTGGTGGAGGATCGGAGGTGATAAGATCGAGGATGTGCGGTACAACCTCCGGGTCGATGCTAGCCACAATGTGGTCAGCCTTGGTTTGCTGCGTGGTGATGCGAGCTTGCCGGAAAGATGCCTCGGCAATTGCGAACCAGGAAGCTACATTGTCCCTGTAAAAGGGTGGAATCTTGGGAACTCGATAGGATTCGGTTCGGAGTTTATCCAACTGGTTCGACGTTCCAGCGACCATGTCAGAAAGAGGCTTCTCCCCCTCGCTCATGTTGTCGATGATGGTTTGCCCAGAAAATATGAAGAAAAGAAAACAGACGAGAATTAGAAAATTGAGAAAGAAGATAAAGAGTATAAAAGGTTACCAGAGAGTCTTACGGGGAACCAGAGAAGAAGAGAGGGCGAAGAGGTCCCGCGAACAACCGCAGCCGGTGCTTGGTAGGTGAAGAAACCCGATGACATCTCGACGACGACGATCCCAGGCCACACGTCCAGATATCTGCGAAAAAGTACTACAGCAGTCAATTGCTCAAGAGAGATGCTTCCCTGATTGTTGTGAAATTGTATAAAACTTGAAAACAAGAAAAAAAAATATAGGAAAAACTATTCAAAATGACTAGATAAATACCCAATGACTGCGTTATTTGTTGATAACCTCACTAATCCTGCCCTTTCCAAAAATAAAAAGCGACTAGAATAAAGCTGGAAAAGTGATGAGACAAGCTGCAATACAAGCAGTAAAAGAAACCTGGTAGGTGTCGAGAAGCAATTGGTCGAATGAAATTTAAAAATTGTTAAATAAGACAAAAATAATTAATTGAGCATTTACTTTTTTTTAAAAAAATATAGATAATCTTTTTAAAAAAGAATCAAAAGATTCGGATTCTAAAGGTCGACGCGCTTTGTAAAAGGTTTACATGACATAATATAAATTCGAGAAGTCGTAGAGACATAATATTTGAGGTAAAATTAAAATTTCGAATAAATGAAATTAATTGCTATAAATAACAATGTCGTTAAATTTGATTGTAAGAAGATCGATGTGTTGGTAAGGTTACAAGCGCGACGAAACTCTATTGTTTTGAAATAAAAGTTGAAATTTGTTACAAGGTCGATGACCTGTCAAAAGTCACAATGGCCGAAAAGTAGCGAAAATTTTTAATTGAGTACAAAATGTCGAAAGCGTCGATGATGCGGCGAACAATTATACAATGGAATGGAAATATAACCGTTAAACGGCAGTCAAAAGAAATAAAATCAAATTCTGAGTTCTGTACATTTATACAAGAAAAATCGCTTAAAATTCTGAGAAAATGATGTTTGAAAAACATCAACAACAAAAACAATGAATTATTTTAATTGAAGCGATGCATACGAAAAGAAATTAACGCATGACTAGATTGAATCACCTGCCGAAAATGCGCGCCAAATAACGAGACAAAAAAATTTTTTATAAAAACTGAATAATCAGAAAACGGACAAAAATGTTGCACTTACAGGAAAATCACAGAATAAAAGGTGAAGAATAGAGTTGGAAGTTGAGTAATTGTTGGTAGCCACACTTCAAAAATGTTCCCAGAAATTTCGATGACCGTTGCTCAGCTGGGGGTGGGCGTCCAAAATTCAAATTTGTAGTCCTTTCTTTCCAGGAAAAAATCCTCAACTCCTTTCGATTTTCCTCGTAAAATTGATTTGGCGATAAAAAAAAGGCAGGTTGAAGCTCTCAAAAAATGGTCCAGTCAGATGGCGAATTTGGTGAACGGCTAATGTGCCAGAGATTCGAGAGAACGAAGCCGGCAAGACGCGAGGTGGAAAAACCGTTAGAAATGGTGAACTTGTTAGCAAATTTTTTCACACCTCAGTGCTCAGTGAAATGTGGTAAAAATCGTGAAAATTTTTCACTAGTCGGGGTCACCAATGTAACGATGATGGTTAGGAGAAATAACCGCCCTTAACTTAGGTTAGGAAAGGGTTAATCTGCGTTACGACAGATATTGAAATACACACGTTTTCTTAACTGGCACTTTATTGAAACAACTATGCATTGCACGCAGAGTCGGATAACGCGTCTTGCCCGAGCTACGATCTGCCACCAAGTGTCAAGCAGATTTGACATCTTGGAGTCCGAAGAGTGGGGATAACGTGTGATCCGTTAACGAACGTAAAGTATATAAATTATTAGATGTTAGGCATAATTGGTTTTTGAGACGCGGAGTATACAAAACGTGAGAGGAAATTCGATGGTAAATATGAACTATGTTGGATCCCTACACTAAACTGATGGCAAGCACCATCTATAGGGAAATTCCGGTTTCATACTTCTCGACCTGGTAGCTTGTTTTTTTAAGCATAATTTCCTTTTCTTAATAATATAGACATTTTTTTATTTTGATAATTTATATCCACAAAATTTGTAAGTAACACTTTTATCTCTAAGTGTTATAAAACATTTTTTAGAAAATGTATCGATTTTTGAAGATCGAATCAAAAATCGATCTTTTTATCCTATTAATCGATTAAATCGAATCGAGAATTTCAGAATCGATCTTTTAGAATCGATTCTTTTTTTTTGAAGATCGCCCATCCCTAGTGTGAACTCACTTCACTTCGTGAGCTGATTGGGGCACGGTTAACCTAATATATAGAGTGAAAGCGACTTTGAAAAAATGAAAAGTAACTAGGGGGAAGGCATATATGACTGTTACTGTACAAAATATTGTAGTTATACAATTATTACTATGCATGTTTAAAATATGAAGATTAATAAGTTAATACGGGAGAGTATAGCCTTGGGGATAAAAAGAGATACAAATTTATAGTAAGGGAGATAGTATTAGGGATAGAAAGAAATGCAATTTTTTTCCGAATCACTCGACGTTCCCAATATTAACGTTCCCAATATTAACACGTACCCATTATTAACCGCATTCCGTTCTCAATATTAACAAGCATGGACCTCAAATCTCACTTGATACCACTTCGCATGCATTGCGCTGCGGGATCTGATTGGTTTCTATTGGCGCGCAGTTCAAAATGTTAAAAATATTATTTTATGTGCAATACGCGTGCGCAAATGATGTGACGCATACGCAATTGACGTGACATTTGAGAAAAGGAATTTAGTTAATATTGGGAACGCCTCCGGCTTCAATTTCGTTAATATTGGGAAGGTCGAGTGTATATAGACTAACAAGGGGAGTTAGGTTGGTGTCCGATGCCGATTTTTTTGTAACTTTGCAGGTGAAAAGAGGATCCCAGACTATAAAAAAAAAAATAATTTTTTGGACAATCGTTCATATTTAGGGGGTGAAATCACCCCTTCTATATTTTTGACTCTTTTACTGTTTTAAGAGGTATCATTGTATTTTCTTTCTTGTTTTTACACAAAATTGTTCTAATTGATTCTTTATTACAATAGTAGTTTGAGTTGCAAAAAAAATTACCCTCTAGAATATCATAATTCAGAAAATCTACCCCTAGAATGCTTCGCCATACGACATATATAGTTTCAAATTTTGGACTTTGTTGCTGCAAATATCTTGTTTTGATACTATATTCTATTATGGATCATCAGAGTAGTGAAGGGACATCGATATCGAAATATCGAGAATATCGATATTTTCTTTCCGATATATCGATATTTAATATCGATATCGTGCAACCGATAATTGATGTTGCATATCGATATTTTTCTCTCGATATCGACTCGATATTGTTCGTTACTTTGTCGTTTTTGTCGTTTTTTTGTCAGTTAAATAAAGAATAAGAAAAGAAAGCAATCGCCTTATCAACAAGGTAAGTTTTTGTATATTTATAGTATTTATTAATCTTTGCCATTAAAATTGATTCTGAAATTTCATCTACGCGATGTTAGGATAAGTTAGGTTAGGAACGCGGACTCCAATATTTTTAGTTAAATCATTAAATGTTTAAGTATTATTAAATAGTTGTGCAGTATATTTCTAATATTTTGTGAATTTTTAAATTTAAGTATATGATGAATGAAGAGACAAGTTGGTTGAAAAAATGTTTAAAAAAAAGTTTAAAAAAAATGCTTGAGTCCCTATACCTATAACGCTAACGACGCTAACCTTTTAAAATGTAATCAAAATAATTCTCGCTTTTGTTAAAAATTGATGAAAACATGAAAATATTGAAAATAATCTATGTTTTTGTTTGAAATGGCTTTTTAATTTGAATATCAATTTTCACCAAAAGCGTGTATTATTTTGATTCCATATTTTAAGAGGTTGGAACTGAAGTAGGTGATGACAAAGCGAACAAAACTTTTTTTATATATATATTTTTAGTTATCTCTACGGATCATCTACTTAAAACAAAAAATTTACAAAATATTTGAAATGTACTGCAAAATTATTTGATAATGTTTTAACATTTAGGTAACAATTTTTGGTTGAATATCGGTAGGACCAATAACTACAGTCAAAAAATTTTTTAATTTAGAATGTTTTATTTTTAATAAAATAGACAATATTGAAATTTTTGCAAAACTGTTTTAAAATTATTTGATTTTCCGAATCTACAAATAAACATTATCCTACTTTGATAGTTTTCACTTTGAAAAATGATAAAATTTAGCTCGTTCTCTTCTGCAGAATTAACCGGTCGTCATGGCTCCAAAGAAAAGCGAAGTTTGGAAGCATTTTCAGACGATCAGTGATGACAAGGCAATGTGCAAATATTGTGACAAGATTGTCAAAACTTCTGGTAATACCTCAAATTTAAGGAATCACTTAACTAATGCGCACTCTTCTATCTTGTCGCTGAAGGAAGAAGAAATCGAAGACAAAAAACGAAGCAATTCTGAAAGCAAATCGGAAAGTGTACAAAAAAAATTAAAAGTAGAACCACCACAACCAGTAGTAAATTCATCTGCATCCGGCCAGCTCAAGGCTGATAATCCTTTTCCTGGTCCTAGTTCCAGTAGAGTTCACAGTAAAAGTTCTAATCCCGAGAGAGTTCAAGAAAACATAAAAGATATTTTTAGCAACATTAAATCCTTTGAAGAAGGAGGAACCAGATATAAAAAATTATCAAATAAAATTCTGCACATGATATGTAAAGACTGTCAGGCCATAGCCACTGTCGAAAGAGAAGGCTTTAAAGATTTGATCAAGTATGTTGCTCCGAATTATAGAATGCCAAGCAAGAAAACTTTCATGAGTTACCTTGATAAAAAATATGATGAAATTTCGGAAATTTACAAGGACAAGTTAAAGGGAGTAGTAGATATAACTTTAACGACAGATTTGTGGACTGACACTCTGAATACAAGGAGTTTCCTTGGAATCACGGCCCATTACTTAGATGGCTTAAAAATGACTACCACAATACTAGGTTGCTACGAATTTTCTGTTTCTCACACATCTGCCAATATCGCAGAAAAGCTTCAACAATTGTGTGTTGACTGCGGCCTTAGTAAAGAGCAGTTATCTGCAATTGTTACTGACAACGCTTCAAACATCGTTAAAGCAGTTAAAGATTTTCTCGGAGTTGATGGCCACATAGGGTGCTCTGCTCACAAAATCAATTTAATTGCACAAAATTCAATAGAAGCCGTAGCGGGTTTGCCAGATTTGATTCAAAAAATAAGAAACATTGTCACTTGGTTCAAGCACTCAAAAAAGGCTAGTTACGAACTGAAGGCCGGCTCTTCACTCAAATTAGTACAAGATGTCAGGACCAGGTGGAATTCAACTTTCTACATGATCACCAGATTTATTGAATTACGTGGAATCGTCGTTGAGGTGCTGTACAACCATCCGGATCCACCTCCTATGGTTTCTCCAAGAGAAATTGAAGAACTGACGGAAGTTTCAAAAATCTTGAAACCATTGGAAGAAGTTACGCGTGAATGGTCTGCAGAAAAGTACGTAACTACCAGTAAGGTGATCCCTACAATAAATGGTTTAAGGGAAGAGCTGATTAACATGAACACAAATAGTAGCCTAGCAAATATTCTGAGGGATAAAATGCTAGATGAAATAAAACAGCGGTTTGGTCTGATGGAAGAAGTGAAACCTTTTGCGATAGCTACACTTTTGGACCCAAGATTCAAAAAAATTGATTTTAAAGACCAATTGCGGTGTTCACGAATTGTTAGTAATGTAAAAACCTTGTTTCTGAGAAAGTTACAAGCCTCTACTCCAAATGATTCTGAATCTGATGAATCTAATGAGATTATAACAGGTAATATTTGTAAAACTGATATATTATGCTAAAAATAGTGTTAATGTTTTGACTACGGTAATAATTCTTTAAATTTTAATTACAGAAAAAAATAACAGTTCGGAATTGTCAATTTGGGCCAGGCACAACAAATTGGCTGAAAAGGACCTGCGAAGTAAAGAGCCGGATATAACAGGAGACGAGATGCCGCCGGAACTTACATTATATCTTCGGACTCCGGTTGTTCCACTAAAAACGGATTCAATCAAGTGGTGGATTGACAATAAACCGTCATACCCCATACTGACTCCCATTGCTCTTAAGTACATCACCGTTATGGCTACTTCTGTTCCTTCTGAAAGGCTTTTCTCAAAGGCAGGAGAGAACATGACTGCCAGGAGAAACCGATTATCTGGTGCAAGGCTCCACAAGCAACTATTCCTAAGCTCAGTTGAAGACAGTTTATGGTAAAGAACTAAACTGGAAACTGCTTAGAAGATTCTGCATGAAAATGTTGTTACATTTCAAAATTTCTCATTATTCAGAATTTATTTTCTTATTTCTCAACTATTTCGTTTCATGAATTTTGTTCTAATGTTTTTGTTCACAATTAAACACACGCCTGCAAGTTAAAAGGTTTAAATATTTTTCGACGCACGAAGAAACTTTGATCCATGGTGAAGAAGATTCGGCTGCATTCACAGTAATAATTTTCATTCTCTATAAATTCTTTTCTCTTATTATAATTTATTCTTTCTATTCTAAAATCTATTTATCATAAAATTATATTTTCCTGTAGGTTGCACATACTTAAATTTTCTTTCTTGATTCTGATTCTTTAGTTATTACCCATAATAAAAGGTACATTTATCTCTGTTTATAGCTGTGCAAATGGACAGTGTAGTAGAAAGTACAAGGAGAGAAGAACGTTATTTACTTATTTTATGAGAAGTCCGAAAACATGTTTTACTATTGAAAGGTAAGCAATACATTTTATTATTGTAAATTAAGAAAATCTGTCATCTGGAAATTGTTTGCATATCTATTTCTATTAATGTTTGTTATTACTTAGTGCAATTTATTAAATCTCACCTTTATTTAACTTTCTGTTTTAGATTTGCGAAACGTTAAATCAAAAATTATGATTATTAACGGCGCATCTTACTGATGATTTCGTTATTTTTGGAAAAGAAGACGAATTAAAAGCGCTTTAGAGGACGCATCTAAATTGTTTAGCAATTTATTTAAATTGTGAAAGCCTTCAGTTTCGAAGTACTAGTTATTAATTTATATTGTTTCTGGATCTGAATATCTAATTTGAATAATAAATTTTATTTCATATAAATACAAACTGATGACTTCGAAGGTTTATTCTTCTGATTTAGGTTTAAGTTTTGTAAAATTATTATTATATATAATCATCATTAAATCATGATTATCATCATTTGTACCATTATCATCATTATAATTAAATAATAACTAAATATATTTAAATATCGATATTTTTGCAACGATATATCGATATTTCTACTCAATATCGATATTTTTTTGGACATCGATATTGATGTGCCCGATATATCGATATCACGAATATCGATATTTTCATTTCGATGTCCCTTCAGTACATCAGAGTTATTCGAAATAACCCCTAAATTATATGCCACACACCCCTTTAATATTTTCAATAAATAAAAAATATATTTATTAATATACCATTTCTGTAAGTAATGGATTAAAATATATACTTATTGGGGTTGGACAATCAATATATTGATATTATATATTATATAATGTGGGGATTAATCTCGCCCCCTTATATATTATATATATTTATATTAATAAATCTTTGTTATTTATTAGGTGCACAACTTTGCTTCTGCCGATTTTTTCGAAAATTTGGGGCTCTATTCTGAAAAAGTGATTACCTGTTTATGATTCAAAGTACTATCCGTCACTAACCACTACTTTTTGCCATTTTTATGGCAATTGTCGGATACCATCTCGAAAAAACTTTGCGTCTTTTGAGGCGATCCACGAATCGGTCCATTCTTTAACTTCTTCATAAGAGTGGAAATGCTGCTCAGCTAAGCCATGTGCCATCGATCGGAACAAATGGTAGTCGGAAGGAGCAATGTCTGGAGAGTACGGCGGGTGGGGTAATACTTCCCATTTTAGGGTTTCCAAGTATGTCTTGACGGGTTTTGCGACATGTAGCCGAGCATTGTCATGTTGCAGGATAACTTTATCGTGTCTCTCTTGATACTGTGGCCGTTTCTCCTTCAATGCTCGACTCAAATGCATCAATTGCGTTTGATACCGATCCTCTGTGATAGTTTCATTTGGTTTCAACAGCTCATAATACACCACACCGAGCTGGTCCCACCAAATGCAGAACATAACCTTGGCACCGTGAATATTCGGCCTGGGTGTAGATTTGGAGGCGTGTCCGGGCATTCCCCATGATTTTCTGCGTTTGGGATTATCGTAGTGGACCCATTTTTCGTCACCGGTTACAATGCGATGTAAAAAACCCTTCCGATTCTGTCTTTGAAGCAGCTGTTCATAAGCAAAGAAACGGCGTTCAACGTCTCTTGGCTTCAATTCATAAGGAACCAAATTTCCTTGCTTCTGAATCATTCCCATTGCTTTGAGGCGTTTCGAAATTGCTTGTTGAGTGACTCTCAATGATTCTGCTAATTCTTCTTGCGTTTGGCACGAGTCTTCAGCAAGTAAAGCCTCCAGTTCGGAATCTTCGAAAATTTTTTCTCTTCCGCCGCCATGCCGGTCCTCGACATCAAAATCACCGCTTTTAAACCGTTGAAACCACTCACGACACGTTCTTTCACTAAGAACAACGTCACCGTAAGCACTTGAGAGCATTCGATGAGCCTCAGCCGCAGTTTTCTTCAAATGAAAGCAGAAAATCAACACTTCCCGCAAATGACGAGAAGTTGGCTTGAAAACTGACATCTTCGATCGAAAATACACTTCTGATGCAAACACAAATTCACTAATGTGGTGCTATCGTTATGTTGACAGATGTCCAAGCTTACTGTATGAAATTTTTGACCTGCCTATTTCAACCGACACTTACCGCTACAGCCATCTATCGAAAAACGGCGGAAGCAAAGTTATACATAATAAAAACTACCCCTCGAAAACTTTTTATGTTTTGTTTAGCAGACGATTTTAATAATGATAGATATAACATAACTGTTTATAGAATTTTTATTTAGGTTCAGGCACATACATATTTCCATTGAAATTTGTACACATATACACATACCCTTTCGCAACCCTTATTGCTCAAGGCTTTCGAATTACAATATATCTTCTACGAAATAAAAAATAAATGTACCAAAAATAAATGAAAAGAAAAACAA
>CAJFCO010017689.1:26484-38780 GCA_904066015.1 Synergus gifuensis | reverse complement strand
ACTACATCCACGTTGATCACACTGATACGTCTACGCTGATAACTAACTAATGCGTCCACGTTGATCACACTACTACATAGACGTTGATCACGCTGATACGTCTACGCTGATAACTAACTAATACGTCCACGTTGATCACGCTACTACGTCCACGTTGATCACACTACTACATCCACGTTGATAGAGTTTCGTCCGTACAATAGGGCCCAAATTGAGATAAATACCGCAGGCCCAAAAGAGGAAATCAGTCTCGAGTTCGACAGGAAAGGGTGTAGTACTACGGTGAACAGTCTTCAGTTTCGAGTCTTGAATTACCAAGTTCAAAGTGCGGAAATCTTCAGTCTTAAAAGTAAACCTGCAGTATCTACAAGTAGTTTGAGTTTCCGGATCTCGTGTGTGACAGTCTATCACAATATCCCTACAAGTGGAACATACCAAAACCCCACAAGTGAATTAGAACTATTGGTGCAAGGATAAATTACACGAATAATTATCCACGAAGGTATCTACGGAAATCCCAAGGATTAACAGTGACCAAGGAAAATACACAATTCCAATCATCACCGGTAAGCCCAGTCACTTATCACCCAACTCAGGCTCATTTTAGCTCCTCGTAAGGGTCATTTCTATTTCAAATTGTAAAGGAAATCTTAAATTGTAAAACTTAAAATTAATAAATTGTTCATTTAAAAGTACTAATTCCTTTCATTTGGCTTGTCCTCGTTCCCAGATTCGCATTAAATTGCGAACTAAAACGAGGGAATTAGTTACAAAGAAATAGAGTCTGTTGCCAGTTAGGACGATAAATAAATTAATGCCAGGTAGGACGTAACAACAAACTTTAAAATCTCTTAACATTCCTAGAAAAATTCTTGAAATTTTACGGTAACATTTAAAATCTCTTTATATCTTTTATATCCCTTAAAAATATTACATAGAAATCTTATCAAATTCCATGAAATCCTTTAAAATTCTCACAAAATCATTTAAATATCAGAAAAATCTCTCGAAATCATTTAAGATTATTAGAAATCTCATAAAATTCCTTAAAATTTCAGGATAATATTTCAAATTCCTTAAAACCTCATAAAACTCTTACAAAGCATTTAAAATCCTTTAAAATTTCAGGAAATATCCTAAAATCCCATACAATTCTAAAAAATCGTTTTAATATACTAAAAATCTCTTGAATTTCGTAAAAGTCACTTAAAAATCGTTAAAAATGTACATAAAAATCTTCAAAATCATTAATCTCTTGAAATTCATGTTAAAATTAGTGAATATCTCTAAACATTTCTAGCAACCACTGAAAATTTCTCAACTCTTAAAATCTCTTAAAATCATGAAAGATTTAATTAAATTCCAAGAAATCCTTAAAAATATTACAAAATGTTTTATAAATTAGAAATATTTTTTTAAAACCCTTAAAATCTGACGAAAACCTTCGAAATCTTTGTAAATTCTACAATCTCTTTTAAAAATCATAAAAAGCTTTTGAAATTCATCAATAAAATTCCGTATAAAATTTTTAATTCTTTATTTAAATCACACAAAATACATATTCTAAAAGTCATAAAAGTACCTGGAAGTCCTATTGAAATCTGATCAAAGTCGTGAAAAATTCTAAAAATTCCCAGAAACTTCTTGAAATTCTTTAAAAGTCTACGATAACATTTAAAATCCCATTATCTCCCATGAAATCTTTAAAAATTCCATAAAATTCCCTTGAAATTCCTAGATTTTCAATGTATTTCGTGTTTAGACTCGTGACAAAATGATTATTAACGAAACCAAATTCAAAATTTCAAATTCAATTCACGCGGAATTTACAATTCGGCAAGTATCGATTGTCGAAAATCACTATCGACACTTGCACGACGACGAATCAGGAGTGCGCAATAGGCGTTACAATATTTCGACTTCGACTTAATCATCTTTTTAGAATAGATTATTATCAACGGGATTTATTGAATAACCTGCGCATTTCACTGGTGAGAAAGAGGTATCAAAGGGCGCCATATAAACCTACTTAACGACTAAGCATTAATTAGAAATTCATATTGAAATTGAGTTTCGGGTAAATGATGATTCTGTTATACGGAAATTCTCGCTTTTGAAAATTCTGGCTAATGGAAATTAGGACAAATTACCATTCGGGCGAAAAGAAGTTAAGTAGAATGTTCATAAGATCAAAAAAGAAAACTTAGGTTAAATGATTAGTTAGTAAAATTGAAGTTAGGGCAAATGTAAAGTAGGGAAAATGGTATTAGGTTAAATAGTAATTCGAACAATTAGAAATTAGGTTAAATGAAAATTCGAGTATATAGAAATTAGCGTTTATGTGAAATCGGAGAAACAGAGATTAGGTCAAATAATAATTTGGGAGCCTAAAAATTAGAGCAATTGTCAATTTGACGAATATTCGTGCACGTCAATTGAATAACGGCGCGCGTGTTAAATCGAAAATTTGAGCCCCTGTATGTTGACAACCAGTCATAGTAGAGCTGTCTCCTTTGGAAGATTAAAAGAGATCCACTAGGACTACAATTCAATTGAATTTCAAAAAGATTGAGAACAAGAAACTTTTAGACGGATACATTTCGCAAATTTTGCCCTATACAGGGTGTCTAAGAAGTCCCGGGACGGTTGGATATTTCCTCAGGTAAAATATTTTTCAAAAAAGTGAAGGTCATTTCTGAAGTAAATTTCAACGAGGAATTCAATGGTGACCTTCATTTTGACCTTGAAGTTGACCTTCATGGCTTTTTGAAGGTCAACTTTGTTTTTTTTTTAAATGGAAACCCCCTTTTTTTACATCTGCAATCGATAGAGCGGAAAATTCTACGTTCAGTTACGTACCCAAGTCATAGGTCAATTGTAACGTTCAAGGTCAATTAAAGGTTATTTGAAATGAATAAAGTTTTCCAAGAGGTCAGTTTAATTCCTGAAGTAAATTTCAATGGGGAATTCAATGGTGACCTTCAATTTGATATTGAAGTTGACCTTCATGGCTTTTTGAAGGTCAACTTTGTTTTTTTAAAATGGAAACCCCCTTTTTTCACATCTGCAATCGATAGAGCGAAAAATACTACGTTCAAGTACGTACCCAAGTCATAGGTCATTTGTAACTTTCCAGGTCAGTTAAAGGTTATTTGAAATTAACAAAGTTTTCCAAGAGGTTAGTGTAATTCCTGAAGTAAATTTCAACGAGAAATTCAATGGTAACCTCTGTATTGATCTTGGTTACAACATTTTGAATATTGTAAAATCATATAGGAAATTTTTCATTAAAAGTTCCAGGAGTTCTGGTGAGAGTTCTGTTCCTCCCCAAAGAGTTATATCGAAAAGTCCTTTACCGTTTTTCGATACCTATGTCAATATCTAAGGCGATACCATAAGTCCTATACCGTTTTTCTATTTCCATACGAATATTACGAATCGAAACTAAATTTACATATTACAAGTACATACTTACTATCTTTCGCTAAAATATTATTATGGCGCAAGCTAAACTTTCGGAACGAGAGAGGGTATCTGTATTAATGATGCGTGGTTGGGGAGATCGAGTTCGATCTTATGATCAAGTTCGATTGCTTTTTAATCGCACTTTTCGTAATGGAGAAGGGTTAAATCCTGTCTCAAAATCAACAATTGAAAGAACTGTAAGGCGCTTTATGAATCATGGATCTATCAAGGACCTTCAGAGAACTGGTCGGCCAAAATCTGCAGGATCTGAGAAGATGCAGATGGACATAGCCCAAGCATTTGTTGAAAACCCACACCTTAGTTTACGTCGAGCTAGTGATGAGCGTGACGTTGCTCCTGAGACAGTGCGAAATAATTTAAAAAGCATTAATTTCCATCCTTACAAAGTTCATCTGGTACAAGAGCTCAATGAAGACGATCCTGATCGTCGGGTTGAATTTTGTGAAATTATGATGGACAGAATTGATAGAGATCCTCTTTTCTTGTACAATACAGTATTTTCAGATGAAGCTACTTTCACTTTAAAAGGTGAAGTTAACAGGCAAAATTGTAGATATTGGTCCGACACAAATCCTGATTGGATTTTGGAGAGTCACACACAATATCCACAAAAGATTAATGTTTGGGCCGATATCTTGAATGATACATTGATAGGCCCTTTCTTCATCGATGGTAATCTCAATGCCCGTGCATATGAAGAGCTTCTCAGAAACCAAATTGTACCAAGAATAAGGGAGATTACAGGCGATAATATTCAAAATATTTAGTTCCAGCAGGACGGAGGAGCGGCTCATTACGTTAGGGAGGTTCGAGCATATTTGGATACTCAGTTCCCTCATAGGTGGATTTGAAGAAGGGATGAAATCGAGTGGCCTGCTAGATCTCCTAATCTGACGCCTCTCGACTATTTTCTTTGGGGTTATTTAAAGAGCAAAGTATACTCAACGCAACCTCAAAGCTTAGACGAATTGCAAAATCGGATTCTGCAAGAGGCTACTTTGATTGATAGGGAGATGATTCGTAATGCTGTAACTCATTTTTACAATCGCATAGCTTTTTGTCAAGAAGCTCAAGGTTTTCAGTTCGAACATCTTCACTGAAGCGTGAGAGGCAAGGGGACTCATCCTAATCAAGCACCCCAAAGGGAACAGAATTTACTACGTCCACGTCATTGTTCCTGGGTAATGCTAAACGTAAACGTAAATTGCTTGGAAAAAACCTTGAAAAAAACTTGAAGATCATCACCAAGATCAGTACAGAGCTCACCAATGAATTTCTCATTGAAATTTACTTCGGGAATTACACTGACCTCTTGGAAAACTTTGTTCATTTCAAATAACCTTTAATTGACCTTGAACGTTACAAGTGACCTATGACTTGGGTACGTACCTGAACGTAGAATTTTCCGCTCTATCGATTGCAGATGTAAAAAAAGGGGATTTCCATTTAAAAAAACAAAGTTGACCTTCAAAAAGCCATGAAGGTCAACTTCAAGGTCATAATGAAGGTCACCATTGAATTCCTCGTTGAAATTTACTTCAGGAATGACCTTCACTTTTTTTGAAAAATATTTCACCTGAGGAAATATCCAACCGTCCCGGGACTTTTTAGACACCCTGTATATCCCTAAATATACTACTCTAGCCAAAAACACTGACTCCTATCGAGATCACCCTAACAAAAAAACTTGGCCCGAATCAATTTCTACAATAGTAATCTGCTTAATTAATTGCTAGATACTTCTGAGGAACCATAAAGTGAAAAATTGTATATTCTTACCCATATCGCACATTGCTTCGCTAACTAATCCGTTTTCTCTCAAGAAATTTCTTTCTTCCATATCAACTATCCTGCGTTTTAAATCTGGATATTTTCTCTTGAAAGATTTCACTCCCAAATATTGAGAAATTTGCTCCTGCACCATAAATGTTTCGCCCTTCTTATCAAGGGGCCACTCGTATTCCGCAATTTTATCAACTGTGAAAGGACCTTCATCTGGATCAAAATTAATTTCCATTCTTCGATTTTTCACTTTTACTTTCTCTGACTCAGTAGTTGCCGTACTCTGTACACTTCCTTGTGACTCTTCATTAATAACTGTCTCAGAAGCTGTAAAATAAATCATATGATTTGATGAGATGCATTAACGCCAGATTACGTTAACTCAAAAAAATTTTTCCAAATTATTTAAGCAAATTCAAATTAATTCAAAGGAATTCAATTCAAATTAAAAAAAAATTGGAAAAAATTTAAAATATAATAATTTAACCGATTTAAAAATATTCAAAGGAAATAAATATATTTTCTTCAACACGTGCATGAAAACCACGTGTTTTCGAGCGTGTGAAGCGAGCTGAAAGTTGCTGTTTCCAGAGCAGTGAAATAAACTGGGAAAAAAACTCCTAACAGGGAAGAAAACTCCAGCTGGAGGTAAAAAAATTCGCGACAGTACTGCCTCTGGCGGAGAATCTTGTAATCGTGCTATTCTAACCTCTGGAAACAGCAACTTTCAGCTCGCTTTACACGCTCTCAAACACGTGGTTTCGTGCACTTTTTGAAGAAAATATCGTATGCAACTGGGGATACAGGCGTTTTGTCTCGCGCGACGTATGCAGAACTCGTCTTCGCTCTCGGGGCACCTTCGGCGCCCTCGAGCTGCGACTCGTTCTGCATACGTCACGCTCGACGAAAAACGCCTGTATGTATCCCTAGATGCATAATATACTATAAAAGAATAAAAAATAAATCAATAAAGAATTTAAGGTAGTTGTCTCGAGACAAAAACACGCAAAAGTTTATGCTCAGATAAATGTAAGATATCACATGTTCTCTTCTAACCATTGGTCAAAAATTTTGACTTGATTTTTACAATGAAATAAAAGCGTCCTATATGGGCAAATCCACGAAACCTTTACATTTTTGTTACTCAGGTGTTTAACTATGATAAACGAGTTGGAACGGGATTTAAGGTCATGTACTTTTATATTTAAGTATATTTCTAGCTATTTCAATGATATTAAAGGATTAAAAAGAAATTTTTAAGCATTTCGACGACCTTGAATTAAAAAATCATTGAAAAATAGCTTATTTTCAAGTGTAACTCTGAAACTTTTTTTTTGTCTTTTTGTTTCTAACTTTTTTAAGTAAAGCGCATGAGGTTTCACCGGGCGAGAGTCTCTCTGATCTGGTCAGAATGACTCGCACAGCTGAACTGAAAATTGCATGATATAACTACTCATGGTCTCGCCACGCGCAAGTAAAAAAAATGCAACTAATCAGGACCAGTCTACTGATGTCAGCCATATTGAATAAGTTAGGGTGGCAATTTCGAATAGGTGAAACCAATGAATGAATGCATCAACATTTTGTAAGGTAAAAATTGTGATATATGTGATAAATGGTATAATTTAAACTCACATGCAGGTGCAAGCATATTATTATTGGAGTATAATTTGAAGTAATTAACATAAAAACCTTTTTTTTTTTACATTTATTCAAAGGGCCTAGCCGGGTAAGCATGTAAAATCTGCCCCCGCATGTATCAATTCCAAATTGGTATCATACATTGGCACCTAGGAGTCACAAAATTCCTGCAAGTCTCAACCTTAAAAACGTATTTTTATAGGAGTTATGGAGGGGGAAAGAAAAATCAAAAAAGTAGTTTTTCTCATAAACGGATCAAAGGATTTTTATGAAAAAAAAAATGTTATTTAGGTCGATGAGAAGATTTAAAAAAAAATTGAAAAATTTTTTAGACGAAAATAACAGGTCTTAAAAAATTTTTTAAGTTTTCAAACATTTTTTTTGAGGTTATGTTTTATAGTGACAACCACCATTTTTTTCATAAAAATTCCTTAAGATGTTCTCTTTAACATATATTTTTGTCAAATTTTTTTAAGTGGTGCAACATAGTGAAAAATAATAAAAAATCCCACTCGGGACACTGGGTAACTATGTACCTTTATGGCATACTTTACTGGCTGGCTATTTCTTTCAGAAACAACCCTTTATCGTCTGTGTTTGGTTAGAAACATTTCTGGAAAATCAAGTATTTCTTCTGAAGTGACTGCTTGAAAGAGAGTTTTTCGTCGAATCCACCCTTTTTCCTCTGCCTCAAGAGCTAGTGTATTTTGAACATCTTTTCGAGCATGCATTCTTTCCAATATTTCATCTCTAGCTTCTACGTCAGATTGCAGCCTTTCACCATAAGTATTATTAAGAAATGATGCAATTCTAAAAAAGATACCAACTTTTGGTATTAACTTGTTGTCTATTTTGTGATCCAAAAGACGATACTTCTGTTTAAGAATACCATGAACAGCTTCTACTGCCCAACGAATTTTAGTCACAAACGAGACTGGTTGGATTCTTCTGCTGTCAGTTGCTTTCTTTTACATTTCAATGCCGGCATCAATACTTTAAAATTTTTATCTTCCAAATCTTTTTTTATATCTCGAAAACTTCGATCAAGTACAAAGACATCATCTTTTTCCAAGAATTTGCATAAACCATTTGCATCTTCAATAATGGTTTTCAAGATTTCTGCATCATTGTGATTTGCAAGATACGGTCCAAGCATGTCCACTACATATCCATCAGTCGTACAAATGGTAAATGGCTTGCAAAGGGGAACTTTCTTTTGTCCAGAGAAAGACTTCCTTTGATATTCATTATTTGTACTCTTCTGATGTCGCGCATATGTACCATCGCAGATCAATAGTAAGTGATTATGAGCATCAAATAAATTCTTTGCAATTTCCGTCGTATGATTTTGAATGAGGTTAGCTCTATCAAAAGAATTTAAACCAATACGACCTGGTAAAACGTAATTTTCAAATGACTTAACCACACTGGCAGGATAGTCTGAAATTATCTGCTCATTTTCTATATTCAGTATAGAAGCTAATATTTTGTTTGAATTTCCCGTACGTAGTTTGAAAAGGAATACGATAGCTTGGATCACAGATCGAGATTGACTATTTCGCATAGAAGTCATCATTTCCTTCAACTCCAGAAGATTTTCCCACGATAAACCAGTGAAAACTTGCACTTGTTTTTCTGAAAGGCTAATTTCACCGATTTTGTCAAGTAATGTGGAATCGCATTCGATGGAAAGAGTTTCCATCACTTTAGATAATTCTGACACGGTGAGTCTTGTTGTGTTGGAATGCGTTTTCAAAAGCTTAATATCTTCTTCGTAAATTCGATTTTTTATCAGATGAGTTTTACAGCATCGATTTCCAAGTGGGATGCAAATTTTTTTCTTAATATAACATTGCGTGCGGGCTTCTGCAGGAATTACAGTTATATTATTGGAAGATAAACAAAAACAGCAGCATTTGTGGGTAGCAACAGACCTCTGCATCGGAATTTCTACATATTCAATCTCAGAATCAGCTTGATTTGATTTTAATTTTACTTCAAATGTTGGGTCATTAGACGTGAATTCAAAAGCAGAAAGATCTATTTCAGTTTCAGAATCAATGTTTTTGTCAGAATTATCTTTTCTATAAATAGTGAGTCGACATTTACAACATAAAATGTCACCTACAACTATTATTCGTTTAAGACAGGACGAAAAATCTTTTGCTTCATCGGTAGTATTCATTAACTTTTTTTTACCTCTCATTTTTCTCAAAATTACATCACAGCCAGCACACATAAGCTTATTCAATGATGGAGCCATATTTGAGTAATAAGATCTTTATAAGTATCAAACTAAAAAAGTTTACTTTTCAACAAAGTAAGATAGCACATAAACAAAAATCAGGAACAAAACAGTGGATGAACAAAAATATCGCACAAAAACAAATGAGAATCGCCAAGTGCAATGACACAACAATGAAAATTACGATTAAGGAACGAATAAACAACAAAAAAGGATTCTTGCGATAATAGTAAAATCACAATGATTTGTACGACCACAGAAGTAATCTTCGCAATAAAGTGAAATAGTGTAAAGTATTTAAAAAAACGGATACTATTTAGTACTACGAATACGACAAATGAATATCGCAAAGTGCAATGGCACTAAAACGACAATTATGTTCAGGAAACAAATGAAGATGACAAGAGATTCTTGCGATAATAATAAAATCACAATGAGTTGTGAGATTATAGGTGTCTTTGCAGTAGAGTGAAACAGTGCACTAAGTAAAATCACAATAACAAACAAATGAACATCGTAAAATGAAATGGCATAAGAACGACATAATTATGATCGGGAAAGAAATGAACTTGACAAGAAGACTCTTGTTATAATAATAAAAAAAACTATAATCTGTAAAAATGTAAAAGGTGTCTTAACAGCACAATAAAACAATGGACGAATTGAAATCATGAACAAATGAAGATGACAAAATGAAAAAGCGAGAGAAAGACAATAATTATTGACAATCGCAAAAGAATTTTGCGCTAATTTATTTTATTCTAATTTGTAAACGGAGCACATATCTGTGAGGTCTCGCATCAAGTAAGTAAGAAGAAAGCACTGTTGTTCAACATATGGATCACAAAATAGACAACAAGTTAATACCGAAAGTTGGTATCTTTTTTAGAATTGCATCATTTCTTAATAATACTTATGGTGAAAGGCTGCAATCTGACGTAGAAGCTAGAGATGAAATATTGGAAAGAATGCATGCTCGAAAAGATGTTCAAAATACACTAGCTCTTGAGGCAGAGGAAAAAGGGTGGATTCGACGAAAAACTCCCTTTCAAGCAGTCACTTCAAAAGAAATACTTGATTTTCCAGAAATGACTGAATGAGATTTAGTGGTCTTTTTCACTGGATCATATCAGCTTTCTCAAGCTGTATCTTATTTAGCAGAAATGTTAAATAAGGATGGAAAACTGGTTGTTGAATATGCGAAAGAAGAGACCAATGTGCTTAAATTCAAGGTCCAATCAAGACACATTTCTCGAAAAACATACAGATGTTTTATTAGGTACAAGCCGAACAGTGTTGGAGTTTTAGGCGTAACACACTATACATGTGAGTGTGCTAATGGCATGCGGACTGTTGGCTGCTGTTCACACATTGCTGCCATCGTGTATTATATTATCTGTCACATGCAACGTATTTATCAAGGATTATACAACCAGCCCAAATACTCAGCGATGTATTTAAAACCAAAAATCATATTCCAGTGATTGACAATAGCAGCGATGAGGATTAAAGTACAATTCTTGATTTGTGAGAGGCGAGGCGACTCACGGTCAAAAAGCACCCCGTATTGTGAGGGGCCAGGAAAAATGTATTGTTCATAATTACGTATACATTTTATAACTTCTAGATTTTCCAAAAACGTTTCTAGCCAAACACAGACGATAAAGGGTTGTTTCTGAAAGAAATGCCAGCCAGTAAAGTATGTCATAAAGGTACATAGTTACACAGTGTCCCGAGTAGGATTTTTATTTTTTTTCACTATGTTGCACCACTTAAAAAAATTTGACAAAAATATATGTTAAAGAGGACATCTTAAGGAATTTTTATGCAGAAAATGGTGGTTGTCACTATAAAACATAACCTCAAAAAAAATGTTTGAAAACTTAAAAAATTTTTTAAGACCTGTTATTTTCGTCCAAAAAATTTTTCAATTTTTTAAAAATCTTCTCATCGACCTAAATAACATATTTTTTTTTCATAAAAATCCTTTGAGCCGTTTATGAGAAAAACTACTTTTTTGATTTTTCTTTCCCCCTCCATAACTCCTATAAAAATACGTTTTTAAGGTTGAGACTTGCAGGAATTTTGTGACTCATAGGTGCCAATGTATGATACAAATTTGGACTTGATACATGCGGGGGCAGATTTTACATGCTTACCCGGCTAGGTCCTTTGTAAGGATTATAAATAAATATACAAAAAATAAGGAATAAATATATTTATTAAAATAAATATTATAAGTTATACATTTAAAACTAGCTGTCAAGTTGTATCAACTTTTGTACTCATTCAATGAGAACTTTCCTTCCTGTAAGCAAATATGATTTGCTTCCTCATAGAGGAAGCAATTAAATTTTGATTATTTGAGAAGTAATATTCGAAAAATTCATTTTCGAAAATTAAAATAAAGCATAATTTTCTTATTTTTCAATGAAATGCATTAACCTTATAGGTCAATTGATTCGTCTGGACATAAGGAATCTTCATTTCCCTTACACCAGCTTTAAATTTTTATTATTTGAGAAGTTATATTCGAAAAATTAATTTTAAAAAATAGAATTAACCATCAAATACTTATTTTTTAATGAAATGCATTAATCATATAGGACAATCGATTCGTCTCGATGAAAGGAATCTTTATTTTCCTTACATCAGCTTTAAATTTTTATTATTTGAGAACTTTATATTCGAAAAATTGATTTTTAAAAATTTCATTAAGCATAACTTTCTTATTTTTCAATGAAATCCATTAATCATATAGATCAATCGATTAGCCTGAACACAAAGAATCTTCATTTCCCTTACACCAGCTTTAAATTTTTATTATTTGAGAAGTTATATTCGAAAAATTAATTTTAAAAAATACAATTAACCATAACATTCTTATTTTTTAATGAAATGCATTAATCATATAGGTCAATCGATTCCACTCGATGAAAGGAATCATTATTTTCCTTACATCAGCTTTCAATTGTGAATATTTGAGAAGTTATAGTGAAAAAATGAATTTTACGGAAATTATAAAAGTACACAAAACTTGTAAAATTAAATATTTTGGTAAACGTTTATAACAAATTCAATTAGGTATATAGTGGAATAACCACACACACACACACACACACACACACACACACACACACAC
>CAJFCO010017689.1:3053-16610 GCA_904066015.1 Synergus gifuensis | reverse complement strand
TCAAAAAGAAACATTTTTCATCTTTAGACTTTTTTTCATATCGTGCGTTGTTTGTCTTCTAATGTATGTTTTCTTTCATTTTTTTGGATCTTCAAAATGTTATGTCTTTCAATTTTTTTTTATCCAAAAAAGTCATTAAGAAAAATTGTTCGACTTTTTGAGTACTACGAACGCGCGTCATTAGAATTTTTAGATTAAAAAAAAAACTGGTTTCAAAATTTTTCAAAATGCTCCAACTTTTGGAATTTTTATCCAAAATGGCTGGCCAACGAACCTGACCTTCATTTTAGGACACTAAAAGAGTTTACCAAAGGACAATCCAATCTGTCAATTCTTTCGAAAATTATCGTGCTCACAAACTAAAAATCTACACACACACACACACACAGGTTTTTACGAATATGTCTGTATATATATATACATATATATATACAGAATGTGTCTGTATATATATACATATATATACAGAATGTGCCTGTATATATATACATATATATACAGACAGACACATTCGTAAAAACCTGTTTTTCGGGTTCAGGGGGTCCCAAAACGTGGACATTTGACAAAAACTGGGGGGGTCAAATTTTACACAAATCTAATACCTTCTCTGATGAGAATGTAAAAATAGAGTTTATAACTTATATAACATTGCAGAAAATTCTGAAAAATACTTTAAGGTGTACTCAATACAAAAAAATTGCCGTTCCAAATTACAAGATAGATTAGTGGAAAATAAATTTCTCCGTGAAAAAGCACCAATTTGGACTATTTGTTTATATACATTATTTTTATAATTAACAATTAATGTCGGATAACATTTTTTTCACATTCATTTATATCCTAAGACTTAGGATAAAACAAGAAACTTGTTAAAAAGTAGTTAAAAAAATGTAAAATCATGGAGAAAAAGGTGGGCCACTGAACGACCCACCATGCCGCAAAGGGTTAAGGCATAAATGACGAATACTGTACAGTGTTCGTCATATATGCCTTAAAATTTGTAACTAGATTTTTGTACGCATTTAATGTAAAATCCTAGTGACAAATTTTAAGACATACATGACGAATACTGTACGTAACTCCTGATACAGTTATCCAATTTAACTTTTCTATGTGGGTTTTGAAATAGTAATTTAACTAGGTTTACAATAAAAATAATCATTATACAATAAAAAAATTATTTAGTCATAATTATTCATTTTTAAGAACGTTTTTAAGTTTATCTCCCAATGCGGCATTTTTTATACTTTTTTAATTTGGCTAGAAAGAAAGCTTGATTTTTAAATTCTCATCAGAGAAGGTATTAGATTTGTGTAAAATTGACCCCCCCAGTTTTTGTCAAATGTCCACGTTTTGGGAACTCCTAAACCCGAAAAACATGTTTTTACGAATATGTCTATCTGTCTGTCTGTGTGTAGATTTTTAGTTTGTGAGCACGATAACCTTCGAAGGAAGTGACCGATTTGATTAGCCTTTAGTATACTCTTTTAGTGTCCTAAAATGAAGGTCAAGTTCGTTGGCCAGCCATTTTGGATAAAAATTCAAAAAGTTGGATCAATTTAAAAATTTTTGAAACCACTTTTTTTTTAATTTACAAATTCTAAGCACGGATGTTCGTAGAAATCAAAAAGTCGAACCATTTTTCCTAATGACTTTTTTGGATAAAAAAAAATTTTAAGACTTAACATTTTGAAAATCCAAAAAAATGAAAGAAAAATTAAATTAGAAGCCAAACAACGCACGATATGAAAAAAAAAGTCTAAAGATGCAAAATGTTTCTTTTTGAACACCCTATAGGATAAGCATAACAACTTTTTGAATTTCCTTAAAAAATCGAAAATTTAAATTTTGAGCCAAACAACGCCAGATGCAGAGAAAACGATAAGGAACATAGTTATTGGTCTTAAAAAGATCTACAAGTTCTCCTTTGGCCATTTTTCAATAGGATGAGTAGTTTTCGTTTTAATCATGAAAAATATTGTTAAACAGAGCCGAGCGATAAGCGCGAGGTTTAAATCAAATATCGAGCACGAAGCGCGAGTGCCCTGATGAGAATGTGCTCTTTAAGATCGATAGAACCTTAAGAAAATTAGTTAACTTTTGCATTCAAAGCTGTAATTTAATTTAATTAAATTAAAAAGAAAAAACATATTGGGATCCGCTGCACTGTGATATGCTACCTGGTGACAGAATTTAGAACGTTCAAAAACAGGTAGATTTTGATATTTCGCATGGGCAATCGTACAAAAATACAGATTTAAAATAAATGAAAGTATAATCATACTTTACAGAGCTATAAAATAAAGCAGATAGTAAATTCGGAAGTTATAGTCATATTTTAAAATTGAATTTTTATCGCTCAAGTCCAAAAGTAAAGAGTTTTGTTGCGTGATTGGTTATGTTGATTATTCACCCACAGCTTAAAAACATTAAACAATGCGACTTTTTTATTTTCCAAAATTCCAATTACTACTAAATCAAAAATAATTCTATTCTGATATTTCCATTTAATATTTATAAATATTTGTTCAGCATTGCGAGTTAATAAAAAAAAGAAAAATCGTGTTCCGCTTATAAAACTTGTTCCCTCTCAATAAAATTTTTACAAGAGGATGTAAAATTTTTAGAATCACAAATTTGTTTAATCGTTAATTTAATTTTCTGGTATTTTTAATGATTTTTTGTCGTTTACACTACCAACTTAATGATATTTTTCAAAATCTACCTGTTATCGACGCCATATTGACATGATTCTGCTGGTGGCGCCCTCAAGAATTCAGATCCCAATAGGTTCAAGCGTCCTCTAAGGCGCAAGCATGGAGTATAGACATAAGGAGACCAAAGTAATGTAACGCAAAATATGTACAAAAATTGTATGGACATTTTTGTACATGTGTTCATACTAGCGCCACGCACGGGAAGTTCAGGCGCGTGTACTTCCCGAAAAATATTCTTATTTTGCGTGAAGTCCATGTACAGGACTTTGGTCTCCTTATGTCTATACTCCATGGGCGCAAGCTTCACGAAGGGCACAAGCGCGCGAAGCACGCAATACGGACCGTGAAGCGCGCAACACAGAGCACGACATTTAAATATTTCGGAGCTCGAAGCACGCGATGAGAATGTGCCCGCGAAGCGGGCAGATTTTTTCTCGTGAAAAACATACCAAAACGAATATGTGGCTAGTTGACCCCGCGCCAACTAGCTACAGCGCGGAGAAACGTATAGATTCCATCTGAAGTTATAGTTTTTACCTAATTCGCATTTTTTTTGTATATCTAGTCATAATAAATGGAGTTTATAAAAAGGAGTTATGTTCAATTGAAAGTTAGCGGTCGGGGTAAATCATCGAAAATTCGGGCCCCTGTATCTTGAAAACCCGTTGTAATAAGTACGCTCCCTTTACAGAATTTAAAGGGGTCCACTAGAACTACAATCTGGCGGAGTTTGAATAAGATAGGCAACAGAAAATAAAATCAATGAGGAATGAGGCAATGAGGAAGCAAATGAATTTGCAACTTCATCATAATGAGGGAGCAATGCGCTCAAAAAAAATGTAAATATAGTTAAAAGGGACACCCACTCGAATTCACAGCTAGTTTTATCTTTTTTTTTTTAATAACAAAAATGAAAAAAAAATTCTTTTTTTCTTTTGAAGAGTACTGTGTTTCAAAAAATATTTGAATTCAGTCCCAAATCACTTACAATCAATGAGTGAAAATGGATTCATGGGGATTGACAAGGATTCGCCAATTGATTCGCACTAAATATGAATAATTTGTAGACAAAAACCGTTTTTAATTAAATTCATGAAAAACAATAAATAATTTGTTATTTTATAAACAAATTTTATAAAGAATTAACTATATCAGGTATTTATAATAAAACAAATAAAGTTTTTTCTACTGAATCGGCCAAAAATTCTGGAGAAATGTCACTTACTTATCAGATTTAGTCACTCAATAACAATTGATGATTGTTTAAACAAATTTAAGTAACAAATGCACTGTTTGGCTATTTTTAGAGGTATAAATTTGGGCTTTTTAACGTTATGAAAGTAAATGACTAATTTTAAACATTTAGGGAGTCTACATGACAATCAACAATTGTATAAACAAATTTTTATCATCTTGGGCATTTTTTGAGAAAAAAATTGCGTTTCTATGATATATCAGCAGCTTGTTATTTACCAATGACTCTTTGCTATCAATCTAATAACAATTAATAATTGTTTAAACAGAATTAATTAACAAATTCATTTTTCGGCATTTCAATTTTTCATCGATTGTTATTGAATGACTAAATCTGATAAGTAAGTAACGACACGCACAGTCACGCTTGCAGGTGAACAGCGATGATAACTTAATTGCGCCTGTGTACACTTGTGAAAGCGCTTGAAACTTGTAGGAAATATTATTTGTAATTAAAAGTGGACGTAAGACTCTTGTTAAACACAATATAATATTAATATGTATATATTGAATTTAGAAAAATTTTCAGAAACTTTTATTTTGAATCAATAATTTTATAAATTATTATTTTACGTGGGGGTCAAGAAGGGCGTATCTTACGTGGGGTTTAAGAAGAGCTTATCTGCATTTTTTACACAGCGGCGGTGATGTGTGTGTGTGGGGGGGGGGGTTATGGATTAGGTGTGTAAGAGTTTATAAAATTTTCTTTAGTTTCATCCCAGCAAAACTAATTAAAATCACATACCTGGTGCTGATATATTTCTTGCCGGAGTTTGTGACCTCGAACCGGATTCTGCGCTCATTCTTGTTTCCTCATCAATAACTTGAACTGTAGAAATAGATTCACTTCGAGAAGAAACTTCAGGCACTCTTTTGGATGATGGAGTTAACCAGTTTTGGTGTTCAGTAACCATTGCTAGATCTCTGCTGTCAACAATACTAGACTTTTCATTACCGATTATTGTCATAATTCCTTTCTTTTCACAATCACTAGATAAATTCGCAGAAAGATTTTCAATACGTAACGAAGTCGAAATTTCACATATTTCACTTATTTCATCATCTTGATTTTTCATTTTGAGATTTTCTTCCAATTTCATTTCAAGGTTCCTCCTTTTTATTTCGCTTAATAATTGTTTATCAGCCTTATAACTTCTTCGTTGCGTTAAAGATTGTTTTAGGCTGTGGCTAGCATCACATTTCACCGCCTTTTTAGGTGACTCGTTTATCGCAATGACTGCCATTGTTGATTTCTCAATAGAAGTTAAATCTTGATCAATCCTAGCTTTCTTTGAAGATGACATTTCACCCAAGTCCATTTTTCTTTTTCCACGTCCTGTGAGAATAAAAATTTAAGTTAAGAGAACTATTTAGTAAATTGGAGAGTTTGTCCCTTTCCGAATGTTATGGAAATTTTGAATAAATGATTGTAGTTTTATCAGTAGTTTATGGAGATCTATCCTAAATTATAAAAAATATCTACTATTTGAACGAAAAATTTTCCCACGTTCTACGAAAAAAATTTCAAAAGATTTTAAAAGGATTCCAAATTTTAGGCAAATTAGTTAAGTCCTCCACCTATGCTCCAAAATTTCGAGCCTATATTTGATAATTTCTTGCAAAGGAACATCAATTAAAAAAATAATAATGTTTACACTCACGATCTTGGAATGTCCTTGACAGCGTCTCTGTGTCAGATAAGAATTAGTTAGACTACGACTAGAAGTATTTGGATTATCGGGTGATTTTTTTTTCATTTTTCAGCAGACATTTAACTAGTTCAGGAAACAAGCTTTATTTAAAATTTTGTTTTTCTTAATTTTTACAACCTTTATTAGCTCAAAAAACATGAAAAAAATGTTTATGTAAAAAATTTGGCCATTTTGAGAGATATAAAAATTTCAAAAAAAGCTTCTACCCTGACCGTACGACATGTGTACTGAAAAATAAAAAAAAAATTGACCCGATAGGTACCCCAAATACTTCTAGAAAAAGTCTTACTTTTAGTTTGACTGTGATGTTTTTGTAGAGGTGCAGTCAAGAACGCTCCAAGGTAGCGAGTGTGAAAATTATTATTACATTCTCAACAGAGAATGTATTATTTTTTTTTTTCAAACTAATATTTTGAAAGTCAAAGGATGCTTCAATAAAAGGCAAAAAATAGTTTCTAATAATCATGTTAAGAAATTATCAAAAGAAATTATCATGGAAGAAATTATCAAAAATAGGCTCGAAATATTGGCGCGCAAGTGGAAGACCCTCTCGAGATTCTTTAGAAATTCTTTTTAATTCATTAGAATTCGTTGAAATTCACCAAAAATTTTTTCGAAATAACGTTAAATCCTATCCAATTCACTATGAATGTTTTGAAATTTTATAAATTCTGTGTAATTTTGAACTAATTTGAAATTCTTTGTAATTCATCATAAATTCATATAGAAAGAGCTGAAGGTGGATTGTCTAGTTATAAAAAAAAAATTTATTATTGTGAACTTAAAGTTGATGAATCTAAATTTCCTATTATTAAGTGCGCAACTTTGCTTCCGCCGTTTTCCGATAGATGACTGCAGCTGTAAGTGCCGGTTGAAATAGGAAGGTCAAAAATTTCATACAGTAAGCTTGGACATCTGTCAACATAACGACAGCACCACATTAGTGAATTTGTGTTTGCATCAGAAGTGTATTTTCGATCGAAGATGTCAGTTTTCGAGCCAAATTCTCGTCATTTGCGGGAAGTGTTGATTTTCTGCTTTCATTTGAAGAAAACTGCGACTGAGGCTCACGGAATGCTCTCAAGTGTTTACGGTGAGGCTGCTCTTAGTGAAAGGACGTGTCAAGAGTGGTTTCAACGCTTTCAGAGTGGTGATTTTGATGTTGAGGAGCGGCATGGCGGTGGAAGAAAGTGGTATATTATGAGCTGTTGAAACCGAGTGAAACCATCACAGGGGACCGGTATCGAACGCAATTGATGCATTTGAGCCATGAATTGAAGGAGAAACGGCCACAGTACCAAGAGAGACACGATAATGTTATCCTGCAACATGACAGTGCTCGGCCACATATCGCAAAACCCGTCAAGACATACTTGGAAACCCTAAAATGGGAAGTCTTACCCCACCCGCCGTACTTTCCAGACATTGCTCCTTCCGACTACCATTTGTTCCGATCGATGACACATGGCCTAGCTGAGCAGCATTTCCATTCTTATGAAGAAGTCAAAGAATGGATCGATTCGTGGATCGCCTCAAAAGACGCATCGTTTTTTCGAGATGGTATCCGACAATTGCCCGAAAGATGGCAAAAAGTAGTGGCTAGTGACGGACAGTACTTTGAATCATAAATAGGTAATCACTTTTTAAGAATAAAGCCTCAAATTTTGGAAAAAATCGGCGGAAGCAAAGTTGCAATATGATAAGTAAACACATGCTCTTAAGGGCGTATGGTAATTACCATAGGAGCAAATTTAGTTTCGCCAACTTTACCCTCGCAATAATAAATATTTTTTATTAAAACTAGGTCATTTACATCCGTCTTTATGAAACGGGGGTAAATGGTCTATTTTTAATGAAAAATAGTTATTGTTGCAAACATGAATTTGGCGAAACTAAATTGCTATTATGGTAAAGTGTCATATGGCCTTGAACATTGCACTTCATTAAAATCTTTGACATCAAACTTGTTTAACAAATTTTTTGTTATAAATTAAGTCAAATAATTTTAAGTATCTTCCTCACAAATAGTAAGAAATAAATTCAAGAAAAATGTCACCAACCTCTTCCTCCACGTCCTCTTTTAGGTGGCGCATAACTCTTCTGGCTTCTGCAAGTTCTTCTAGGTCTCTCATTCTCTTTTGGCTCATGTTGAGAAGAACCTTCGTCGAGTGCAAGTGGATCTCGAGGTAAAATCATTTGAACAGGTTCAACAAATCTTGAACTGGTATCGTTTCTTCGAGGTCGACCTCTTTTTTTTGGTACCTTTACTTCGGGTAATCGAACTGGTGCTACCTCTTCTATTATAACCACATCTTGACTAGAATTCGAATTTTCATTTACAATAACCAATTCCGGTCGATGTTCAATAATTTCACAATCTGAACTCGCAGGTGATGCGTGTGTAACTTTACTCAATGAGCTGCGTAGCTTCTCATCAGATGAAGTGGTTTTAGATCCAGATTCTAAACTCGCCTTATGCTTTACTTGCGTAATACTGATTTCTTGACTTATAACATGCATTTGTTCACGACTAATGTTGCTTTTGGCCTCAAATAGAGTATGCTTCTGCTCCTTCGTTGCAACAGGTTGAATCGTGACTTCCGGAAAAATTTGCGACATTTTCGACTCGAACTTATGTTTTTTAGATTCAATTGAGGATATCGTAAAGTCTTTTCGTTTCTGAGATATTTGTGGAGACATTTGAGAAGCCTCTCTCTGAGTCTGCTGCAATGGTTCAATCGTTAATTCGGACTTATTTTGCAACACTGAAGGACCAGATTTAGAAATCGAAGTAAAAATATTTGCAGCTTCTGTATTATATTTGTGAGATGAAACGTGATATTCAAATGCTTCTCTACTTTCACAGGCTACAATTGTTGGATGTCCAGTTTTCGAGAGTTTAATCTTCATTTCCAATGCGGGTTCCTCTGCCCTTTTCATTTTTCTCTCTGTTTCTGTTGGCAAATCTTTCACTCGCAAATGTTTAGTTCGCGAAACTTCAAAAGATTTTGGGTCCTCTTCAGATTTCCCTTCAGTATCTGCAGGAATTTCCGTTTGTACTATTGAAGCGTCACCAGACTTGGATAATTTGATTTTCATTCCTAGTGGTGACTCAACCTTTCTTGAGGATTCCAACTGATGTTCTTTAATTTTAAATGCTTCGTAATCCAATTCTTCGGATTGAGTATGCGACTCAATAGATTTAGATTGCAAAATCGTAGCTTTACCTGTTGAAACTTTGATTTTCATCCCAATAGCTGGATCATGTTTCGTAATCTCTACTGAACTAATTTCGGACTTTTGCTTCACTTCATTGGAAAAATCTTGATGTATAATCGACGCATCTCCAGTTTTAGATAACTTGAATTTCATACCAAGTGGCGATTCCGTTCGTTTAGGAATATTAAGCTCCAGATCTTCCTCCACAATATCCATTGAAAGATTTGACGCCCCGCCTTTACCGACGATTGAGGCGTCACCAGTTTTCGATAATTTAATCTTCATTCCAAGTGGGGACTCGGTTCTCTTCACGCAATCTTGAATTATCGACGCGTCTCCAGTCTTTGATAACTTAATCTTCATGATCGAAGTTTCTGCTTTCTTATCCACAGATTTTTGCTGAACCTCTTTCACTTCCAATTCCTCGAATTTTTCTTGTATTACTGATGCTTCACCAGACTTAGACAATTTAATTTTCATACCAATTGGAGACAACGAAGATGTGTTTTCTGAATGCCATTGTATTTCCTCCAAATTTTCATTCGATATAATTGAAGGATGGCCGCCTTTCGACAACTTCAACTTTATTTTTCCTAGCTTTTGTCCTGGACTGTCATCAGGATTTGGAGAGTTCGTGGCAGAACGTATTTTCGGACTTTTAGGCGATTTGGGTTCCCCGCAATCCGTTATTGCAGATTTGGCTATTTTTAAAATGATCCTCGGTGAACCGACATTTTCGGAATCTGATTTTTCTGAATCTTTTCTCGGAGTCTCAGTTTTCTCAGAGCCTTTAGGAGATTGTCTTGCATCTTTTTGTATTAGCAAACTCGTTTTCGAGAAGGTATCACTTACTCGTACTATATCGGCATTAGGAATGACTATTTTTGGTGGTTCCTTCAACCTTTCCTCTAAAACTGATGCTTTAGAGACTAATGGTCGTTCCGTCAATTTAGGTGAAAAAAGGTCTTCAGGAAGAGGAGATTCGGAAACTTTGGGCTCGACTTTCGCAACAGTTAACAAACATAGATTCTCCGATTTTTTTTCCGTCTCTATAGCTTGGCGCTCGCTTTCCAGCTTTGCAGCTTCGGAGATGATTTCAGCCTCAGAAATCGCGATAAGATCTTCTCTTAATTCAATATCTTGGACGTCAGAATTTTCACAAATCTCTCCCTGGGATGGAAAAATTTCTTCCGATTCGTCAACAGCACTTTCTACTATTTTTGGCGACACCTCAAGCTCAATGTTCTGTTCTTCGGATTCTTGTAAAAATTTGACAGCAGATTCTAATTCAGATATTTCGGAATTTGAATTTGGAATTTCGGAATTAAGAGGAGAGCCTTTAGCCAGAGATTCTATGTTATTTTCAAATAAAAGATCTTCTGGCAATTTTAGTTTGTCATTTTCTAAGACCTTTGTTTCCGTAATTTGTTCGAAAGATTGAATTTCTGATGTTTCAAGAAATTCTGGAATAACTGGTACAGTTTCATTGTCAGGTATCAAATCAAAATTTAAGTTAAATGAATCAATATTTTGGATTGGATCAGATTCGATAAGATCTTTATCTAATACTTCTTCTGACTTTTGAGGCACAGCTTCTGATATTTTTGGTTCTTGTTCATCCTCTTTTTCTTCCTTTTCTAATGAAGATTCCAAGATGGTTGTCATTTCCTTATCTTCACTTTGATCACTCTCAACCACATCGTCTCTCTGTATTGTTTCTAAAATTACAGTAAAAGCTTCCGGAATATTTCCCACTCTCTCCACCAACTCAATTTCAACCGAACCATCTTTTCCTTCTAAAATATTTTCATCCTTTTCTTTTCCTTCATCTCTGTGGTTTAGACTGGCTGTGCATTTCTCTTGTAACAATTTCTGATCTGTAATCTCTGCACTTTCCTTAATAAATTCTTCAGTTGACTTTTCTGGAATGGAAGGCACTGCTTCAATTTCTAATTGAATTTTAGTAGCCGAACTCTCAAAATTCTCCAAAGTTTCAGGACTTTTTAAAATTTCAGTATTAATTTTTTCTTCGCCTTGTGAAAAGTTTGCAGAATATGCCAGCTTCTCAACAAGATCTTCTCTGGAAGAATCTTGCGAGAGTACTGAAGGTAAAAATTCTGAAGCTTTCTGAAGTTTAATAACTTCTGAAAAAACTGAAGAAACTTCATTTAAAATTTTTTCATCAGATTCTCTTTCCTCATTCAAACTAACTGAAGGATTCTCATTTGTACAAAAAACTTCTTCTTTCACGCTCAAACATAAATCCTTTTCGAAATTTATCAGAGATTCTGTGGACTTTAATTGATCAACATCAAAATCCTCTTGAAAGCTTTCCGTTATTTCGTCAATTATATGTTCTTCACTTTCTTTTAAGGTATTTTCATTACATTTTATTAAGATATCTTTATCACTATCTTTTAAAGTACTTTCTTTAATTTCTTTTAAGACAGTTTCTTCACTATCTTTTAAAGTATTTTCTTCATTTTCTTTCAAGGTATATTCTTCACTTTCTTTCAAGGTGTTTTCTTCACTTTCTTTCAAGGTATATTCTTCATTTTCTTTCAAGGTGTTTTCTTCATTTTCTTTCAAGGTGTTTTCTTCACTTTCTTTCAAGGTGTTTTCTTCACTTTCTTTCAAGGTATTTTCTTCACTTTCTTTTAAGGTACTTTCTTCACTTTCTTTTAAAGCAGTTTCTTCCCTAAGATCTTCTGCGTTAATTTTATCGTTAGATACTTCAAAATCCAACTCTTTCATAACAATATCTTTTTCCAGTTGTAAATTATTTTCAGCGAATTCTTCAATCTCGAATTTCTCTTCTGTCAAGTCTTCTATATTTTTTAAATCCTCCTTCTGTTCCTCTGCACAAACAATATTTGAATCTAATGACCGAATACTTTCTATGTTGACTTTAACCTCTTGATCTTCAAAATCAGAAGCAATTTCAGTTGCTGGATTAGTGTCAGCTTCTAAATTTTCACATTTTTCTTTTAATTCACTAATCTTTTCAGTATTTTCTGTTGAGAGATGGTTTTCAGTGTTCCTAATCACTTCCTCAATACTCTCATCTCGATTGTTACTCGAAGAAACCTTGTCAGTGACGTTCTTAGATTTATCAATTTCTCCAGAATCTAATCGCAAGCTCTGTTGATAATTTTCACTCAAGTCTTCTTCTGATTCTTGTGAATCATCTGAAATGTACGCTTCACCGATTAATTGCAAACTGTTGCTTAGATTAGTGATGTTGGAAACAGTGCTTGTATTTTTTTCATTTTTCAACTTCTGCATTGCATTTAAAAAAGTATCGCTAGAAGGTAAATTTGATATCTGAGGTACTGAAGAATTTTTATGAGATTCGATTTTAGCTGCCGAAACCTTTTGATATTTTTTCTCTTGGTGTTTTTCATCGATATCTATAACAAATAACAGAATATCCATTAATTATGTAAGGCTTTTAAGGGGAAAGGAAGGGAGTATGAAAAATCTTACAAACCCTTACACAGGGAGCGCGAGTAAAAATTCTTTTTCACATTACTTGTGACACTTTACCATAAGAGTAATTTAGTTTCCGCAACTATACGTTGCGGAAACTTCAATTGAATCAATCGTTAAAGAAATATGAGCATTCGAACAGCGAGTCAAATATAAACAGAGTGCGTGAGAGGTGAGAATACTTCGGCGCCCCAACCTATCGTCATATTCTCACCTCTCACGCGCTCTGTTTATATTTGACTCGTTGTTTGAATGCTCATATTTCTTTAATGATTGATTCAATTGAAGTAAAAATTTTCATAAAACTTTATTATACTCTAGTGAACATTTCTTCCGCTGGAAGTTTGGGCTTACTCAAAATTCCCTCGATAAACGAAGCGTTTCAAAGTTGCGTATCGTTATTTTGATACTGCATGGAAAAAAAATTAATAACTTTTTTTCATAACAAATCGGAAAAGTTTTAAAAAGCATATCATCTTCAAAACACTTTGAAGCATAACTCCTCCAATTTTCATTTAAAAATATTAAAAACTCTGTCTTTTGGAGCGAGTAGAAGTGAAAATATGTATTAAATTTAATTTTTCAAAAAATTGAGTTTTTCCACTTTCTTTTAGAAATAGTAAGAAATACAACTTTTTTGTAAGAGGATAAAAGATGCGCCATGAAATTTCCTACAAAGCCATATATTTAAAAAATTTTATTTTCGAAATCGATTTTGAAGACATCAGGGGTCAACTCGGGAGGTCTGAAGTGGCCAGGCGAATTTTATGCATGATGCTGAAGCTGGCGGCCTGGACTTGGCGACCAACGGGTTATAGTAACTATCCCAACCCTGACTTCATAACGTTCCCCGAGTTGAATTCATTTCGTTCATTATGCGGCACACTTCAACTGTTACAAAATTTCCCTAGGACGTTCTAAATGCAAAGCCATCTAGAAAGCAAACCACTTCAATTTCGACTAACATTCTTAACCCCTAATTACTTTTCAGAAACTTTTATATGTTCGAGATAGGATACTATCCGAAAACATATACATACATTTTGCTCCGAGAACTTCTCGCGAGCAAAACTTAATTCAAATTTTTTTTAAAAAAACCAATTGCAATGGACTTTAAATACTTTCAGATTTATAAACATTTATGTGATGCAATCTTAGCATATTGG
>CAJFCO010017687.1:0-13277 GCA_904066015.1 Synergus gifuensis | reverse complement strand
TACATTCCCAAAGGGTTTTTTCTTACCACCTTTCCTTCTACCCCCCCCCCTAAAAAAATGTCTAAAAAAGCATGCTGTTACACTGATGTTACCCCTTAAGGCAATGTGATACTATACTATAAATAAGTAATTTAGTTTTCTGAACTTTAAGTTCGCAATAATAAATATTTTTCACTGAAACTAAGCCATTTTACCTCTGTCGATATAACACAGAGGTAAATGGCCTAGTTTTAGAGAAAAATATTTATTAAATTTGGACGAGGGGCAATAGAGTTATTTTGACCCCCCACTCAAAAACAATTGATAGTGACTTTTTTTTGTTCCCATCGAATTATATATTATCTCTAAAATTATTTCACATAAAAAAATTCTGTTGCTACGCCCTTGCTGTCTGGTCCCTTGGAACCAGCTTGTATTTTGAATGAAAATTATATTTTTCACACATTTACAAAGTGCCAAAATTAATTTTAATTTTACAAATTAAAATTAAAAATAAGATTTTTTATTTTAGATCAAAGACGATCGTTGGAAGAAATTTTTTTTTGTAACATATAAATCAATCATAAAAATATTTCGACCCCCCCCCCCAACATGAATTCCTGTGCACGGCCCTGCAAAGTGCTATACTTAGTGGGCATGGAAAATTTATGAAAAATATAGTTTTCATTCAAAATGCAAGCTCCAAGGGACCAGACAGCGGTCGGCTAATATATTTTCTTTCATTTCTCAAATTTTCAACGAGATATTTTATTTAGTTTAACAATGAGAAGGTGGAATATAAATAAATTGTGCAGTCGGTAATTCGTGACGTCAAAATTTAACATGTTTGGCGTCATAGTTTGGATGCTCCAATAATGAAAAATATTTTGGTCGTCACCATGGCCAAACGCAATGATATATCGCTTTGAAACTTTCGAATATAGAAAACAAGATACTAAATTGTGTTCTAACATTTATTTCGAGTATAAGTGATTTAAAAAAAAAAAAATTAAAAAATTACCGACATAATTTTTTTTCAAAATTAATACTCAAAATAAATGTTGGAATACAATTTAGTGTCTTCTTTCCTATATTCTAAAGTTTCAAAGCGATATATCATTTCGTTTGGCCGTGGTGACTTCGAAAAAAAATTTTCACAAACCACGGACAAAGTATGCCCTTAAGGGCATGTAATACTTTAAAGAGCAAATTAGTTATACGAATTATACGTTCATAATAATAAATATTTTTACCTAATAAGAGTCAATAAACCTTCGTCTCATGTAGACGAAGGTTTATTGACTCTTATTAGCTAAAAATATTTATTATTATGAACGTATAATTCGTAGAACTAATTTGCTCTTATGGCAAAGTATTACATGCCCTTAAGGAAGAAAAAATAAACAAATATGTTATGATGAGATTATATCCTACATTCTATAAAAATTGCTGAGGAAAAATATATAAATATAATTATATTATGTGCATTTTATTTACCTCATCTATTTCTGTGTCACTCATAATTACGCGTTTTCCTACAGCAGAGACCTACAATAAGCGTCTAGCAACTCTAGCAGTCCACTTCTAAATGCCAAATTGCCAATGGTACAAAACTCCAAACGCTCCAAACCATCAAACAGCAGTGTTACCAGATTTTCCATGTTTTGGGCTACTTAGTGCAAATTTGTGCGATTAGTAGCCCAATCTGGCAACACTGTCAAACAGTCCAAATGCTCCAATAAAAAAAATTTGAATTTTCATAAAACTTGTGAGAAGAAGTAAATATCACATATCTCTCAGCTTTTCTATTTTAACATTAAAAAAGATACTATCCGTAAAGATTATAAGCTGGATTTCTAGATTTTCTCTCTATCTAATTCATTTGTACATTTATTTCCTGTATGTACAATTATAATTAAAAATACTTAAAAGATGAATCGTGGAATTCTATCACGTAGGAGTTTCTTCTTTTTTTTGTATTCTTTATTTTTTGAGTTAATCAATTCTGAAAAGAATAATAGAAAGATAAATAAAAATGAACAGTAATTAAGGACGTTGAACCGAAGTGTTAAGCTCAAAATTCCATTCTCCATTTTACTCTCCTAGCTTAAAATTGATTAATTCTACAGAGGGAAAAAATCCCAATTTTAATATTTGTTAAGTAAAATGAAGAAATCGAATTTTTAGATTAAAACTTGGCTCCAACAACATGGTACAAAAATGTCGTAAAATGAAAATTATTTAAATAAATTAAATAAAAACCAACTATTTACAACGAAAAATCAAGGAAAAATATTGTACGCCTATACAATATTTTTCCTTGATTTTTCGTTAATGATAATGATTTTTCGATAATGATTTTTCGTTAATGATAATGCAGTATATCAAAAACCATTTTTATTTCCTTTTAAATAACTTTTAAGAATTTAAATTTTAAGTAAGAAAACAGAAGAGGGAAGTTGAGTTGTAAAGAATGGATCAAAATAAATTAATATAATCAGTCATCACAGCACTTATTATCACTAAAAAAGGTAACACTAGTATTGACCCTAGAGAAGAATAATCAAAGAAAAATATTCTAAAAATACGTTCATTAGTTATTAAAATAATACTCCCGAACAATTCTTTAAATTTCTTTAAATTCCCACACAGTAGACACTGTTTGAAAATTTTTTGTCCTTTTAAACTCATTAAATATTTCTTTATGAAATAAATTTTGATAAATTTCTTTTACAATAATTTGCAATTAATTGTCTAGAATTACAATTATTTTACAATTAAAATATAATTATAAAAATTTAATTTTGTAAAGTTGAGATAAGTATGCATGAGGTCAAGTTAATAACTTTTCGGCTTTTTATCGTAATAGAATCCCCAAAATTGTTATTACATAATCTAAAATAGCATGAAAATGAATAAGGTATGCAAGAAAACACCATTCAGCCAAATATTTTTCTATTAATACGTAAATAATAAAATTGTAATTCAAATTTTCCCGCCTAAAGATATATAACAGCATGAAAATAAAAGTAATTATTGGAGGTGTTAATACAGTAAAAACGTTGATTAATTTAATAAATTAAAAATAATTACCATTTACTATAATTTTAACTTTACAAAATTTAAAATCAGTTAAAAAACAAAACATAAATAATGAATAACGTAACCACATGGCGTTACGAACCTAAAGTTCTTTAAAATATATTCCCCGTAGAATTGAATAACCTAAAGATATTCATTAAAAAAACCTGAAAAACATATAATCATTAAATAATTCAAGTCTTCCTAATATTTGATTACATGTATACTAGCAGAAGACTTTCTTTTAGTTGTCAACGCGTGAATTTCTGAAAAACAGAAAATCAGCACGAAACTCATATAATAGCCAAATAGCCACAGAAATGCGAGGGGCTATTCACTCTCGAATATCTACTTGTATTTGATGAAAATAAGGAAGAATAAGAAGGGAGTAGGAAGCAAGTACCTGTGAGTCAGCGTGCCTTTTCGCTCTCTCACTCTTTTGGAAGTCTTATGAGAGTGAGAGAGCGAAAAGAGGCACTAGCCGATGAAATACTTGAGAATACTTGCGAGTACTTGCGAATAGATTCGAGAGTGAATAGCCCCTCGCAGAAATGCCAGAAATATAGCCTCGTCAGATCGGGCGAGTTCGGCTAGTACTTCGTGCATTTTCGGGAAATGTACGCAGCGTGAAGCATGGACTTTTCACCGACACACTGCGTTTGAATATATTGCTCCCACGAGGAAGCGTGGTGGGGGCCGAAAGATCCCACGATCTGGAGACACTGCTTTCGATTCGCGCTCGCATTGGAGTTTTGTCTCCTTACTAGAGTTCTTAAATTCTCGAGAACTTAAATCCAGGTTATATAACCGAGAATATGTCAGAATTTATGAGAATTTAAAAGAATTTAAGAATTTATGATTTTTAACAAAATTATTATTGTTTACATTATTTACATAGTTAAATTTTAGTTATTTACTAGCTAAGGCATATTTACCCTGGCGGAAGGTTCGGATTGAAATTCATTCCGAACCAATCCGAAAGCTTTCGAATCATTCCGGAATTGGTGTCCGAACCAAACAGTTTCATTCCGATCTAATCCGAAGGAATTTTTCAATCCTAATTAATCCGAAGCCCATTCAAAACCTATCCGAAGATTTAATCCGACTGAATCCGAATCAATCCGACTTAATCCGAATGAATCCGATTTAATCCGGTCTATCCGAACCAATCCGCATGATTCCGAATTTTTCGGATTCATTTGAATTGGTTCGGATACGCCGGCTTAAATCGGATTCATTCGGATTGAAAGTTCGGATTCATTGGGATTGCCCGGATTCATTCGGATTGAAAGTTCGGATTAATTCTGACTCATTCGGATTGACGGATTGATTCGGATTAAATGTTTGGATAGGTTTTGAATGGGCTTTGGATTAATTCGGATTGAAAACTTCCTTCGGATTAGATCGGAATGAAACTGTTTGGTTCGGACACAAATTCCGGAATGATTCGGATTGATTCGGAATGCATTTCTATCCGAAGCTTTCGCTAGGGTAGGAACGTAAAATATGCAAAACAACAGCTTAGTAGTTAATTAAAGTCACAAAATTCATCTTATAATAAACGTTACTTTACAGGTTATGTTAGACACTAACATAACCTATACTCTGCATACATTTGTGACAAAGTTTTTTCATTTACTTCACATTTTCATGTGTAAAGCTCATTAAAATAGATAAATACACTATAATAAAAGTGCAAAAAACAGTTTATTATACTTCATCACTTAATTAATAAAAAATTTCTTCCCTTGTCATCAAAATTTTAAAAAATAATAAGTTCTCATAAATTCTCAGAGAATTTAAGTCTCGGTTATATTCTCATTTTCTTTACCGTTCTCGAAGTAATATAACCGACTAAGCTAGAACTCTACTCCTTACTATTACTCCATGTTTGGGATATAAGGTTGTAAGAAAAGTATTTGCATTTTTTTAATTTCTTATATAATGTATTTATTAAGGGCGTTGGACCCAAGTGTTAAGCTCGAAATTCCATTCTCCATTTTACTCAACGAAATTTATAGATAAATATTTTTTCGTTCTGTAGCGCTAATCTTTTTTCAAATATAAAACTGCATACAGAGCGAAAAATATTTAATTTCGATACTTTTTGCATAAAATGAAGAATTCAAAATCTGATTTCAAAGTTCAATATTTTCATTTTTGAATGGAATGGTAAATATAATTTTAATCCTTTTAATACCATTATTCTTTTTTATTAATGTAAATACTTTTAATGAAATAGATAATTATTTTGTAAAGATAAAAGTATTTATTAATGAGCGATAATTAATAATTTCAGCATATTTAAATTAAACGAATTGCAAGTGGAAGTAATTAATATGAAGTTGTAACGGTATGGCATGCCGTTACAATAATTTGCCTGAGCATAGGCAACACACCGAGCAACGCTCACCAGCGTCTACTGAATCAAATAATACGCCTAACAATAGGCAAAAGAGCCAGGTCCCAGCATAATATCTATTTTCAGTTACATAGCTGACTGCAATCAAATCAAATAGCGGTCAACAAAGGAATTAAACAGGTAGTAAACCCTGTATTTGCACACCTGATTGCAATCAAATCAAATAGCGGTCAACAAAGGAATTAAACAGGTAGTAAACCCTGTACTCGCACACCTGGCAGCAATAATGTCAAATTCTGACGATTACAAAGGCCACAACAAGACGGAGAAAAAGTGGGTTTCAACAGCCGCTTCCACCTTGTCTAAGGTATATAAGGCGACTGTCGGCCCACAGCAAGTCATTCTGCTTAGGATCCACTGGCCTGCAACATCGTGCTGTACACTCGCCAGCAGACCGTCACCATCTTTCAACACTAGGTGCAGTATGCCCAGAGATTCTGTACGCTGCTCCAAGCTGGGGTTCTCTTAAGTTTACCATTTATTTTTCTTTATGTAAATTAATCTACCCTGGTTGAGGGGTAGTTTTTTGGAAGCCAGTGTACGCAGTTCCAAGCTGCTGGTTTCCAATAAATTCTCACCATTTTTCTGTTATTATTATTATTATTTGTTCTTCCCACACTGACTCTCCGTGTACGCAGTACCAAGCTGCGGAGATCAGGTGGCGGAAATTATAAGGGTAACGATACCGACGCGGCGTGAACTTTGGGGTAGTTTGCACTAGCTATTGCGGGGTTAGGTCGCGAACTGAAAAGGGTTTATGTTTAACGAACGTTGCTTCTAATTTCGCGAGTATGAGAATAATTTTGAGTTTGCGTTTTTCTGCGTGTCTCTCGCAAATAGGGGAAGTATATTTGTAAGTTCCTGAGCATAATTTTATAAATAAATAAAGATTGTTTGAAAAGCTCAGTTAGGGCTGCGAGAGAGTAATTGATTTAATAATTATTTAACGTTATGTATCACCTTTGATTCCGAGCAATCCGATTTACTGATTTATTTTTATTCTTACCGGTGTTACCGACTTTCACTTTTAAAAGACTAATTGATGAAAGATAGATTGTTTAAATTGAAAGATATGTAAATTCTACTTTACACTTTAAACTTTCGTTGATTCGTATGCGATGAACAAAATTAGTTTATATCGAGTCTTTAATAAACAAATGATTTTTGGTTTATATAGTGTCTTTCCGCATACGGACAACGATAAGTTTCATTATTAATCGATGTTTGATATTTCTGAAATAAATGTTTCTTACGTTTTTACTAATTCTTCGCGTAGTTTTCTACCTCCCTCGAAAACGTTCCCTCGACCACCACGTTACGAGTTTTTTAGCCTATGAGAGGGCTTAAGTCGTTATTCTGCGAGAAAAGATTTAATCCTTATAATCATTAGATTATTTATCACAAAACTAAAAATTATTTATAACATAAATTTTTCTCGTAACATTAAAAATATTATTACTTTCTCGTTACATTATTATTTGCTCGTAACATTAAAAACATAAACATATTAAAAATATTAAACATTTCTCATTTACATTACAATTTTCTCGTAACAATATTAATCATTTTCTCGTTACAAAGTATGTAAATGTTTCTGGGTGTACATTTTAATAATATACAATGAATAACAAATTTTGAAAAAAATGTAAATTTAATTTTCAGTGTTGTAACAAATAATAACTAGAAACTTATGTTAAACATAGGTTTATTAATATACAATTATGTGCAGGTAATTTCTTACATGACATTTATTTTACATAAAAATGAAATTAACTAATTTTTAAACTAGATGTTGTTAAGAAAAAAAGAATCGTTATGCTTTTGATTTGTTGTATAATTTATACGTTATTGAGCTTCAACAGTATTCGGAATTTCACAAACATATTGACAGTTTTTTAAATCTGCGCGAAATCCCTGCCATTTAAGGCCATGTAAGACTTTTTTTTCTCTGCAACCTTACTCGTACATTTATTGAAATATCAAATTGAAAATTTCTAAAATTAAAGAAAACATGATAAGGGATGTTTATCTGGTCATAAATTTTTGTGAAAATAAAAAAAAAATTTTGAAAATTTTTTTTTTATAAATGTCAATATTTAGGACCAGATAAACGTACCTTATTGCTTTAACTTCAATTTTAGAAATTTTCAATTTGATATCTCAATAAATCTAGATATCGTTGCAGAGAATAAAATGTCGGTAAAGTAGGGATTGGGTAAGTCTTACATGACCTTAAAAGAACGGCTGTGTCGTTGAATTTTTTTGATCGCTGATATCTTGTACCACTGAAAACGCAATTATTGAAAATACATCTTTCGAATTCTTTTTCAGTTACAGATTCGAAAACATTTTTTCTGGACCGAAAAATGTGACATTCCCCTTTGTAACTGCACTTTTAGTAAATGTTTTCGAAGAAAAGATTGCAGTACTCTTTTGCTATTTCTGATATTTCAGGTCGTCAGATACGATATTTCAAAAGATTAATAAATTTTACAGACATTTGTTGTTCTACACTATAATTTTTTATCTATAAAACAATAAAAATACAAACAAAATCAAACAATACAGATACAAATACAAACAATACATACAATACATCGTTGCAGAGAATAAAATTTCGGAAAAATCAAAATACAAAATCATCAAATACAAAATCACAGAAATCATATAATCAATAATTTTCTAATTACATTTAATATCGACAAAGCAAGCTCTAGTGAAGCTTTTGAAAGTTTGCAGATTCCAAAATTTTATAATTTTCAAAATTATCTCTACTGGAAACTTATTATGCAGATATTTTTGAAAAAGGAAAATTACCAAGTCAACTTGTCGTTGACGAATCATCGCTTCCCGAATGCAGTATCCTAAATATTTTCTATAAATTAAGAAATTTCTCTTACATTCACGCCTATTTAAAAGCCGGAAGATGGCGTCCACATTTTTCAAAGCGAAACTTAAGAATTCAACATCTTTCGATAAGATAGTGAAAAAAGACAAATTTTGTGACTGGAAAATATTCCACTTCATGATTCTGAGCTCTTTCACACATCGCTTATAAATTGGACGAGCAGACTTATCTACCAACAATTGAAGATTTTCCTTACACACGTGCTCTTTATTTTCTATCATTTTTGCTATAAAAGCAATTAGAGTCACTAAGTTTGCTTTGAAAGGATTGAAGTCTTTATTAATACATAACTCATAATTATCAATAGCATAATAAAGTGGTACAGAATTGTCAATATCAAGGGCGTTAACGTACTGAGCATTTTGACTCAATAAAAGTCTAATTGTTGCTGGTTTACTTCTCAATTCATTTTCCAATATATCTGTGTCGTCCTTATTAGACAGACAGGCTAAATGAAGTGGTGTTTCGTTTTCTTCTGCGTCGTCATAATTGTCGCCATCCTCGTCTTCAACCTCGTTTTCAACCTTGTACTGAACCTTGTCTTCAACAATAAAATTCAAACCATATTCCATTAAAAGCTCTATAATGGCCAAGCAATTAGAGTCCTCCTCAATAACATCAATCGCACACTCCAAAGGTGTTCTCGAAGGTCGTTGAACGTACTGAGCACCACCAAATATTTTTAACTTTTTTATCCCCAAAATTTTTTTAGGTGCCCATCTATAATTGACATTAACACCTTTCTCCAAGATGATTTTGATGACAGCTGGATTTTTTCCTCTAATGGCGAGATGCAGAGTAGACACATCTTCCTGGTTAATTTCGGCACCGCGGCTCAGAAGAAGATTTACTATATCTAATTTTCCAAATCTGCACGCTTGATCTAATGCAGTTCTGTTTGACGCATTTTTCACTTTTATGTCGGCTCCGTGATCGAGCAAAATTTCAACTATCTTTACACTTAAGGGGAAGTCATCAAGTTTATTATAAAATTCAAATTGATTACGAAAAGCAGTGCTTACTCCCCAGTGCCATACTTCTTTATCATGACACAGACAACATTTATCCGAAAGTAAATTTCTTATAAAGGATGGTCTACCACAAGCAAGTAAAAGTGGCGAACAGTGACATTTGATCGCATTTACATCTACACCTAGCATCACCAGTGTTTCAACCATTTGCAAATTTTGTAAACATATGGCATAAAAGAGTGGAGGGGTAATTTCTATTTCACTTTCATGAATTTTGGTTGCGGAAGCACCACAGTCTAATAAACAATGAAAGTTTTCTACTTGAGAACTTCTGATTGCAGCAATGAGTGGAGTTTCAGAATTACAATTGTCTTGCTGGCCGATGGCATCGGGATCAGCACCTAGATTAATTAATGTTCTAATCATTCGAGGTGTACCGTGTTGAGCAACTAAATGCAAGAGCATGCACTGTTCATGATTAAGTGCATTGACATCAAATTTAGTATTGTTCGCACAGTACTCGAATGTTTCGTCATCATTTTCAAACAAAAGAAAATGCAAAAGAATGGAATAGTTTGTGTTGGTAACATGCAAATCATTTCTTTGTCGTAGAAGATATTTCATTAGATGCCGGCATCTTTGTGCTCTATCAACTTTAATTACGTTGGGAAGTTTGTCTTCCTCTTTCAAAAACCCTTCAGCTACTTCTAATTCTCTCTTGAACAGAGCGATCTGAATTGGCGTTAAACCAGAATTGTTTCTGATGTACGGATTTGCTCCGTTTTTTAGCAATAAGTTTATCATTCCGATAAGTTTCTGGCCATTTTCTTTTCTTCTAAAAAGCCAACAATAGGTCTCTACAGTTACATGTAAAGCAGTGTCGCCGTTTTTATCTTTCTTATTGACATCTACTCCAAATTCAATTAGGAGCTGAGCTATAGCAATGTTTGGCTTCCGGTTAAGAGAAATCACATGAAGAAAGTTACCTTGTTCCTGATAATATGCAAGGTAAATCTCAGATAAGAGAACTGGACTACCCTTGAAAATATAGGCTTTCGCTTTTTCTTCATCATTCTCTAAACACCGTTCAAAATTACGATAAAATGTATCAATATATCCATCGAAGAATAGCCTTTTTCTATGTAAAATGTCGTATAGGTCCTTATCTATCGGAATTTTCTGAAACATAAGACATAATGCTTCCATTAGAAAAATATTTACCTATTTTTGATGATATATTTATCATTCTCGTGCAGAAATTGCCCTATTTAAATTGGGGTTCTTATTACGAGGTCATGGTCGGGATTTATATTTTCTATAAAAATATTTTTATATAATTACTTAGGCACCCTATAGCGGAAGCTTCGGATTGAAATTCATTCCGAATCAATCTGATTCATTCCGAAATTTGTATCCGAACCAAACAGTTTCATTCCGATCTAATCTGAAGGAAGTTTTCAATCCAAATTAATCCGAAGTCCATTCCAAATCTATTCGAACGTTTAATTCGATTGGATCCGAATCAATCTGGTCAATCCAAATGAATCCTAAAAATTCGGATTCATTCAGACTCATTTGGATTGACCGGATTGATTCGGATTCGGTCGGATTAAACGTTCGGATATATTTTGAATGGACTTCGGATTAATTTTGATTGAAAACTCCCTTCGGATTAAATCGGAATAAAACTGTTTGGTTCGGATACAAATTTCGGAATGATTCGGAACATTTCGGATTTATTCAGAATAAATTTCAATCCCAAGCTTTTTTTAGGGCATTTATAGGGCAAAGATAGAGTATTGATATCTCATTAATACCAATTCAATTCTTTCCTGCTGAACGTACTGAGTGGTATTTTACTCGAAAAAAAAATGTTTCGATTGAATAAAATTTGACTCTGAGGTGGGAGAGGGGGAATCTTTGGAATTATTCGAAATAATTTTGCTTTGGAGTTTTAAAATGCTTTGGATTTATTCCGAATGTACTAAACTGCTTTTCGTATTGAATAAACAAGACTTGGTCTTATGTTTTCAAAAAGTATATTTTTTTATGATGTCAGGGTGGCCACAAAAGATTCATTTTTTTTTATTTCCCTGATTTTTCGACAAATTTCCCTGACAGAAAAGTATTAAATATGCAAACAAATTTTCAGTAAAAATACTATTGAAATTTTTCAAAAATTTCGTACAGTATCACTTTAAATTTTTGGAAATTGAAAATCACTTCATACACACTTAATATTCGTAAAAATGTCACAAATTTACAACTTTGGAAATCTCTTAAAATTCACTGAAATTTCTTGAAATTCTTAGAAACATCTTAAAACTAGCTGTCAAGTTGTATCAAATTTTGTACTCATTCAATAAGCACTTTGCTTCCTGTAAGCAAATATGATTTGCTTCCTCATAGAGGAAGCATTAAAGATGGTAAAAGAAGGGGTAGGCGACTACTCATTTACTCAAGCGTTGGACATCACAGTTCTGCACATAAAAGACAAACCCAGTGGGGTAACTAACATATGTAGTAACGAAACCTCGCATTGTAATTTTTAAAAATTCATTTTTCTAATATAAGTTCTCAAATATTCCAAATTTAATGCTGATATAAGGAAAATGAAGATTTCTTGTATCAAGACAAATCGATTAACCTATTTATTTGAAAAGTAATAAAGTTATGGTTGTTTCTAACTTTAAAAATTATTGTTTTCCTCTTTTCTTAATTATCAAAATTTAAACTTTTTACTTTGGACTGGAAGAGGGGCGATTGGAAGAGGGGTGACCGGAAGAGGGGGTCGGAAGGAGGGGAAGATGTAAAAGAAGGGGTAGGCGACTACTCATTTACTTACGCGTTGGACGTCACTGATATACAGGGTGTTCCAGTACTCAAGGTAACATACATATTTATATTTTTGAATTCCAAAAAAATACTGAGTAAAAAATTCTAATACAAAAAATTTGTGAAGTGCATTATTACCGAGTAATTAGCAACTAAAGATTAACCAATTAAAAAAATGCATTAGAAAGCCTACAATCCATGTGCCATTGTTAAGAGTGTGTAAGAATACAAGTTCAGATCGTATAGCTTCTCCTCAATTTGTTTTTGTAGAAGGTTTTGACTCTTTGGTGCAACTTCACACATAAAAGAGATTTGAAAATTAACAAGTATCTTTTTCTTAGCAACCAAGTTAAAAATCATTGCTCCAGGAGATAATTCCCATACTTAAAATGCATACGTTGATCGAATTCTGTAGAATCTTCCTGAATTCTTAGAATTTCGCAGAATTCACTAGAGTTCTGTGGAAATTCCTTTAACTTTTTTGAACTACCTTGAATACTTTTGAGCGCATTGAATTATTTGGAATTACAAGACCTTTAATTACTGTAAATGCATCCGAATTATCCGAATTCTAATACAATCAATGCAATTTACCTAATTCTTTCACAATTAGTCTAGTTAGTAGAGTGTTAAGTTAGCAATGAATAAACTTGCACTACTTGATTCAATCCTGCAGAATCCTCACGAATTTTGTAGAATTTCCTTGAAAAATAAAATTAAAAATTAAAAATTTTTTAAAGACTTCATAACCTGTGATAATAATGCACTTTAAATTATTTGAATTATTATTACAAATTATTTTAAATTCTTCAAATTTCTTGTAATTTGAACTCCTCAACGTTGCGTTGTCATGAATTCTGTGGAATAATTTTCAACACCTTCGAATTAATTTAAAGATTTTAAAATACTGTTCAAGCAATGAAAATACGCAATGAACTGTTTAGAATTGAAAAACACATAAATCATACAACTTCTTCCGAATTCTTTTGAATTCTAATAAAATCATAGCGTTTTTCCTCCTTATTTTCCAACATAGATACGACTGAAGGAAGATGTACCCTTTATTTGAATTCCACAGAAT
>CAJFCO010017684.1:45125-66823 GCA_904066015.1 Synergus gifuensis | reverse complement strand
ATTGATATTATAAAGTATCTGAAATGTAAAACTCATGTTTATAATATATTTTTTTAATGTTGTTTAATAAATTATTGTTAATTATTTATTATAAATATGTCTGATTTGAGCATTGTAATTTTAGAAACCCCCTCACTCTACCATCAATAGTATTTGAAAATTGAGCTAACCGTTTCTCTTGTAATATACCCTAATAATTAATTTATCTTTTATCGCTAATTCCTTAAATATCTCTTTCTAATTTGTTGGTTTGATAAAAATTTGCGAAGTTATCTTTACCTTTATCTTGTTATCTTATTATCTCTATCTTTGGAATACAGATTCCCCTATGGTTATCTCTTTTCGCATAATTTTATTAACTTAATTATTTTGTCCCAAGAAAGGACTGGCGCCCAATTATCCATAATGTTTATTTAGCTATTGTTTTATCTTTGATATTTGTATCGTTAATTTGCTTATAAACTATCTTAAGATTTTTATTAAGTTATTTCAAAATTGCCGTTAAATTAGTTGTTTTTCTTACTAAGTTTTATCTCAATTAGGGTCCCTTGTGAACCACTTTTAGAGACTTTAATTTATTTATTTAAATTTAAAAAGTGGGCGTCACAGACTTACAGAAAGACATTAAACCTTTTCGCAGAGTATTAAAAATACAAGCTAGATCTAGGCAAGTAGTACACATTGATGTGACTACCCCTGAAATAACGGAAGGATACCTGCCGAAAATCAAAAACCCGAAAGGAATATACATGGGTGAAGCTGCAGTAACAGCAAGGGAAGAAATATGCCATGTCATGGCTATTAACACCACAGAGGAAGACATGGAATTAGAATGTCCTCCCCAAGAGATTTTTCCTTGCGAAACCTATGAATTTACCGGAGGAATGACATCTGACTTTGATTCTGAGGATTCTCCACAAGAAGCCGATGAAGAGGCTCAAGAATTGAATTTGGACAGAGTGGAAAAGGTGAAAAAGGCTTTGCATGACTCTCATTTAACAGATGAAGAGAATGATTATGTTTATAAATGTGCGGAAGAGTTTTCGGATATTTTTCAGTTAAATGGAGAACAGCTGTTCTGTACGAATCTAATTCAGCATCGAATTCCAACTATCGATGATAAAGTAATATCAAAGAAACTCTATATGCACGCTGATGCAACAGCCAAGGAAGCAGATGCCCAAATTCAAAAACAGCTAAATGCTGGAATAATTCAAGAATCAAATTCTCCTTATAATTCTCCCATTCTGATTATCCCGAAAAAGATGGACGCATCTGGAATTAGGAAATATCGAGTGGTAGTGGATTATAAATTGCTAAATGAAAAAGTAGTGGGAGACCCCTATCCCTTCCCTAAAATTACAGATATTTTGATCATCTGGGAACGGCCCAGTATTTTTCTGTGTTTGACTTGGCCAGTGGATTCCATCAAGTGGAAACTCATCCCGACGAACGAGCTAGAACTGCATTTTCAACTGCTCGAGGTCACTTCGAATATTTGAGAATGCCCATGAGAATTAAGAACGCCCCAGCAACCTTTCAGCGGATGATGGACAATGTACTAACTGGGATGTATGAGATCGAAGCTTTCATCTACCTGGATGAGATAATCATACACTCGGAAACCCTCGATGATCATGATGCCAAGTTCAAAAGGTTATTCGGCCGATTATGGGATGCCAACCTCAAACTTCAACCGGACAAATGTGATTTTCTACGCACCGAGGTGGCATATTTAGGCCACATGGTTGGCCGAGATGGAGTTTGGCCGAATCCAACCAAAATAGAGTAACATGGCTGTTACGACATGCCCCTTCGGTCCCCACGCATTAGGTCGGCACTGTCCGGGCGGTGGGCCGATGTTCGGCGGAGTTGGCCGATGAAGGCCGACGCGGAGCAGCTGTTTGCTCGCTCCGCGTTCACTTCTGCTCTTGACTTCGCTTTGACGACTGCCGCGTGCCTTGCTTTCGAGTCGCGTGTAGCTAACCCATCCCGATTCGTAGTCATTCCTGTGCACCTTTGATTATTGTGCGCTTATTTTGGATTATTTTGTGTTTCCGCCACGTCGAGGACGACGTGGCCGGCTTTGGGATCAACTACCTCTGGAGCAGGCGCCGAAGCCTATTTTCTTTGCTCGCACAAACGTGCTTATGTAAGTTTTGGAAATAAACTGACACTTTTACTAATTAAATGGTATTCGCGCTCAATTCTCGCACCCCTCACGGTTACCTTCCTCCTCCTTCCCTTGGAATAATCACGACCCCGATTATACCTGGCGCCCAACAGTAAAAAATCCACGATTTTCCCCATCCAAAACCGTGAGGAAAAAAAGAAAACGCGGGGTAGAGACGGTATTGACTTCGTTCTGTCAAAGCGGAGAAAAAAGAACATTGGGTGTTTCACACAAGTCTTGCGTGCTCTAAAAAAGCACTGATTATTTTTCAGATGTATTTCCCATATTTTTAGGTTGTGAAGTTGATTAATTATATGCATAAGCTGTTCTGCTTATGAAATTTTTTGATTATTCGTTTTTTCTTTATTTTCGCGAATGTCTTTTCGTATTTTCAGGAAGTGAAAGTGCGATATTTGAAAGAATAAAATTGAAAAGTTAGGAAAATTAGAAAGAAAAACGCTAAAAGAGAAACCTATAAAGGGAAATAAAATTTAAAAATTGAAGTAAAAAACCTAAAACTAGGAAAGAAATTTTTTGGTTAATTTTTAAAAGTGAAAATTCTGAAAATTAGAATTAAAGCATAAATTAGAAATGCGAATATCTCGCATAGTACGAAAGTATAGGTTTGAATTTTCGAAGAGCAGGCTGACCGGTAGGCAGATTAACCGAGCGTAAGCGGGGGGGTCACCCTGAGTCCGAGCGGTATCTTGCAAAATATTGATCGCTCGGCGAAAATAAACTTATTTTTGGATTCTAGAGACCAGAAATATTTCAAGGATGAAATTTATAAAATTTTAAATACAAGGTGTCAAATTAAATCGCACCAAGTTACCGAACGAAATTGTTCAAGTAGTTCGAGTCAACCATACGAACCATACGAAGAGTAATGGAACTTAGATCGGGAAGGAGAACCTCGAACAAAATGGTGGAATCTGTCTCGAGCCGAACAGAGAGAATGACAGGTGTCAGCTCGGACGAGATGGAGGGGGCTATTGGAGGAGAAGCAACCCCAGTTAATACAGGGAATTTGATGGATAGGTCCCCCCGATCTTTAGGTCGCGGTAGAGGATTCTTATCGCGAAGAGAATCCAATTTAGATATTAGACCAGGAACAAATATAGATAGAATAAGGGAAAATATCGCGAATACGAGAACAGCTGATTCTAGGGATTTGGTGAGACAAACACTGGAATGGGATCACACAGGTTTACCTAACCAAACGAGAGGATCCAGAACAGGTGCGATACCCAAAATTTTATCAATTACCCCCGGAAAAATAAATATGGAATTGCCGGAAATGTCAACAACCATTCCTGGACAAAATAATCAAGAGCCTGATGGACAAGTTCTTGACAGGACAACAGATTTAGATTCGTTTCGCGACGTAAATTCTCAATACGTGCAAATGATGCACACAATGGTTAACGACAAAGAAAAACAAACTTCCGAGCAAATAGAAGAATTGCAAAAAATTAAAGAATTAATTAATAGATACATAGAGTCATTGAATAGGAATGAGCCTTTGAGGAAAGAAGAACTTCCTGTTAGAAGGAACGATAATGAATTCAATTATCGTAACAAAAATGAAGGGCGAAACGTCCAATTTGAAAATAGCGGCGAAAGCGAAGTGGATAAAGATTTGTCGCGATTGAAAATAAAGAATCAGCGAGCGGATAAAATTTTGCGAAGAGAAACGGACACAGATGACAGCGAATTTTGGATACGCAGACCGATGTTCCAGCCGGAGAGACCCAGGAGCTCAAGCCCAAGAGAAAGACCAGCGCGTAGGTCAAGGATACCTTCGGCGGAAAAAGAAGCGTGGGTGGATGAAGATCAACCACAACCCAGAGAGCCAATACCAGCGTCATATTTTCCGTTTGGAATGATCCAAACGCCATTCCAAATCATGTCAGGATGGCCATGTAAATTCGCGAATAATAAAATCGATAGTCCCGCCCAATTTTTGGAAGATGTGGTGAGATTTAAAACAGGCTATATATATCCCTTCTGAAATTTTTCCTACAAAAAAGTAGGAAAAAATTCTAAGACTATTGGGATATTTATCCGACTATTTCATAGGAAAAATTTCCAACCGGTTGTGTTATCTGCTGCCCGACGATTTTCGGAGATTTCTCCGAAAAATTTTGTACAGTATATAATTAAAGAAAAATCGAACCAAATAGTTTTACTGGATTATTAAAAAAAAAGTTTATTTCCTATAAAAATTACATTTCTAAATAGTGTTTAAATTAGTGAATTAACAAAAGAACGAAAGAATCTACTTGTGGATGCTTCAGTTGTATGCATGTAGAGACGTGTGAATGTGTCTGAATGAATTTGAACGAGTTTGAAAGAAGGCGGAGAGTGACTATTCATCCTGCAATCATAGTTATTCTAGTGTCAAACGAAATATAAATCAATTGGATTCGAGAACGAATTAGACACACAGGCGATTTGGTGGAATACAATATATAACATCTCAGTTCTCTTACTTCTACGGTTTTGACGGTACGGAGAGAAGGGAGGACTGATAGGAAAATGATTGTAAGGTTCGGTTGTGTAAATTTCTAATGCGTTTTATAGATAACAATTGTAGGTGCTCCTATTAATTGACATTTCTTCGACTGGGAATTGACAACGACAGGCGCTCCTAAGAGTTGGCAATTCTCCTCGTAGAAGAACCTTCTGAAATATGCAAGGATAGGTGTACCTAAACCTTGCGATTTCGCCGGTGCTTTGCCTACCACAGGCGCTCCTATTGGCGGGAAAAGAAGCATGAGTCGTCACTAAGGCGAGAGATCCGCTCGTTGGATCTCGCCCAGCTAAACTGAAGATTCTCTCTCGTGCGGGTGGTTTTAAGAAACCTGTCTGAAGAACGAATGGCTTGGAGAGGGGACGGATGCTAGGTAGCAAGAGTCTAGATGCTGGAGTATAGGAGCGGCGATGGTGACTGTGAGGTTCAGTAAGGAGTGTACGTGCGGTATGCACACAGGTGTATTCACTCGTTACAATGAAAAAGGTACATAATTGAATTTAGTAGAAATGTTTGGAACGATACAATCGTTTTGCTTACCTACTCCTAATGTATCTTAAAACTACCATTAGGGATGAAGCGGAAGACAGAAGGCTGATCCGTTTTATCCCTGTTGGGCCGTACATTTCTTAATTTGCGTTGTTGCACTCAACAATTCTAGTCTTTTGATTATTCACTTTCGCGAAATAATCTTTCCCACGCTTCGCAGTCACTCACTAATATCCACGAAGTAGTATAAGGAGACCCAACTCCATCTGCTATTACTGAAAATTCTGTTAGCAGTTTTCCGAATTCCTTTCTCCTAGATCCGTACCTTAACAGATTTTAGCGCCTCTTGCGGCACACAAGTTAGCAGACGACAGAGATTTGAAGCAGAAGACAATGGCAAAGTTTCATGTTTTTCCGCACTAAAATTTATAGAGGCGCTAGAGTCTCTTAGGGTACATTCGGAAGAAAGGAGTTCGGAAAACTGTTAGCAGTTCTTATATTAGAGTTGGGTCTCCTTATACTACTTCGTGTTAGGATCACACGAAAAAACTATAGTCGGCGTCGAATCGGAAGGAATGAGGGCAATTAAATCCCAACACCCTTCCCTAAAGATTTTTCATGTGAGCCCGGTGATTACTTTTTAAATTCGGGATGCTTAATCGTTTTGAAATTCAAGTCCGCATCCAGAATTCTCACGGTCTTTTGACTGAAGGATTTTCACGAAGGTCGTTTCGTGTGAGCGCATATACCGAAATTTCCGAAGATAAAAACCCTAATTATGAGTCCAAAAATCTATATAAGAAAGGGAGATATTAATTAAATATCGTTGTCGAAAATAGGATGTCCATTGGTCAACCAAGGTAGCCCTGCTGACAATCGAGCCAAATTATGGCGTTTTCGATCATGAGTTTGGGACACCTTGTCTTCAAAATCGAGTTGAATTTAGGAGGCTTAACGTCCCTCGTTAGATTCAACCCGGCTGTTTCGGTCCTTTGGACGTCCTTTTATTCGTTTTTCTTTAAGCGAATTTTTTACTTATGAATAGAGCTGGTTTGACTCAAAGAACTACACAAATCCGATTCAATCAATTAGAATGAGTTTTATTTTTGTTGGGAAATTTCGTATGAGCGCACATACGTAAAATTCCCGTAACTTGAGTTTCCCTTGCTCTAATTCACGTTGAGTTTGTTTCGCGGAAAAACCAGAGTCTTCAGCTACCGAAATGCGGATTTTACAGAACGATTCGTATAGACGGGTGCCGATTTTCTAATTTAAATTATAAAAAGGGAGACTTCTTTACCCGTGTAAGAAGTTCGTCAGACTGCCTAGAGCAACTGAATTACTCAGTTTTTATGATGCCCCTCGTAGGTGTGCCATCGGTGGATTTGGTGGGGAAATTTTTAAGTGTCAGGAATTTTTGATTGGTTAGGAAACATGGTGTGATTTGCAAGGAAGTTGGGGTGAAAGAACTTCTAAATGAGTACTCTTGTGTTGAAACTTTGATAATATAATTGCAGAAATGCGAATTTTTTTATAGAGGATAAAGAACACACAATCGGTCGCTGTTGCATTTGATTTTGCAAACTTGCGAAGGTTTGAATATTTCTGTTCGTCTTGCACAAGGACAGGAATTTGTCGATTTTTGATTGATACAAGCAGACATTTGTAACTTATGTTTCGAAAGAATTCAAGTTCTATTTTTCAACTCAATTTCAATTGAGTATATATTAAATAGAATGCAATTAATTTATACGATATTATTTTAATAGCTGAGTATTAATCAGCTGATCATAGAGTAGGTCAGAGTCCTGAGAAAGAAAATGCGGAAGGACGAATATGAGACAGAAAGGTCGGATAAGAGAAGTGCGAGGTGGAGTGTCCGATAACGCGCCTCTGTGTTATCGGACACAAAGACTCATGTTGTAATGCAAACGTGAACACGGCAAGCATTGAGATATAATTCTTTTCATTCATTCCGTTCTTTCACTCTAAAATATTTTACCAAATTATAAAGTTTTAACCCTTTCGCTACGAGCGTCGTCTATAGACGACATTCGCGCGACGATCTGTGTGTACGAGTGTCACCTAAAGACGACGTCCGCGTGAAGGCCTGTGTGTTTTCGGCGCAGTGCTCCGTCCACTGCCGTTACTCCGGCGGCACAGAGGCCCGTTCAGCGGTGCAACTCCGACGGAGCATCTGAATAATTATTTCTTTATTTCGTAAATCCAGTTCGTACTTCGAGCCTTGCCTAATCGTTTCTTCACCGAGGTGTCTCATTGACATCTGGGGTTACCGCTGCCAGTGGCCTCAGGAAAATATTCTTAATGTATTTAATTTATATATTGAGGTTTTCACTTGCAGAATTTATCGATCTAAACTCGCAAGTGAAATTTTAAAGAAATAATGATTTAAATAAAAAAAGAATATTTTTCAAAAAGTTGGTACTTAACATCCTATGATAATGCAATTTTCAAAATGCTGCAGATATATTTAAAATATATATATATAATAATATTAATAATATTATTATTAATAGTATTCATATTATTTTTTTTGTCTTCTTCACCAACTCCTTAAAGAGGCCAATCACGGCGGAGAAGACTTCTTGCTGCTCATTTTCCTAAGCCTGGCAACGATTTTGGACATGTTGTCGCGCTCTTGTGCCTCGTCGATCTAGAAACAATAAAAAACTAGGGGTGCCATTGTGAGCACATTCTCACCACACTTCGCGCGCTTTTGCATTCGCTTACCAACCTTCATCGCTGCTACATACTTTTATTTAAATTACTTTATTTTCAAATGAAGCAGAAAACTAATTTACTTAAGGTTCTATCGACCTTAAGGAACACATTCTAATCAGTGCACATGCGCTTCGCGCTCGATATTTAAACCTTTCTTCAAAATATAAAAATCAAATTTTTAGTCTGTTATCAAAGTTCCCTAATTTCTATAAGGGATTTTAACGTTATAGTTGCGACGAGGATCGCGAGACGACGTCAAATAATCACGGGGGGGGGACCGGAACGCGTGACGATGTAACACAGTCGAGAGTTTACACTTTTCGACGCGGCGTATAACCCGGGATACGATCGAAGGCTTTCACCGTTCGACGAATCCGCAACGGCCGGTCGTCGGCTTTCACCAGACGACGACGTAGTTGTAACGGCACGATCGTTGGTTTTTACCAGTCGACTCGGCGTGCCCGTGGTAGTACGGTCGATGGTGGGGGGCACCATACGACTCGACGTACTTTCGATACGAAACGACCCGCACACAAACAAAAAAAAATCGCTGCAATCCGCAAGGATAATAATAAAAAAAAATAAAAAAATAAATAATTAACAAAATTTCGAACGAGTATAAAGTTTCCTTTACCCTCCTGTTGTTGAGTCCTTGACCCTGAAAGAAGTGAAGGATTTATCGACACCAAAAGAAAAGAACTGGATATCACTAGATTTATTTTGAGTTGAGAACAAAATACAAGTCCGACAAAGAGAGGAGAGGCTTGTCTATGCCGATGAAGATCGACTGACTGTCGGAGATGCGGACATCAACTTGACTGAGAGGCCGAGAAACGACTGACTGGAAGAGTCCGGACTCGCAGGCCCTTCGGTTACGGGACGCTTTCGGCCAAGAGGGCAGAGTCCCAGCCAGCGGATTGGTAAGAGAGAGGAGGGCTGGTCTAGGTGGGGAAACTCGCCGTCTCTCCTTGCTTCGAGCGTCTGAATTAAAATTTAAGTTAAAAATTAGAGACAAAAAGAAATAAAATTAGAAATACAAGAAGTGCAAAACATATATGTAGAATAATTATAAAAATACCGAAATTGGGGGTAAATCTCGACAATGCCTGGTTATATGTATTCTTTTCCTTTTTAGTTAACAAACATGAAACATCCAATGATCGGAATATCACGGAAATTTGATCAGAATTTCAGTAATAAACGAAAACAGTGGAAAGTATTAGATTCTCAACTTTCAACGAATATGAGAGAGTTTGTATATGTGTGTGAGAGTGAGAGTGAGTAAAAGAAAACTGTAACCAGGAATATTAAAATGTGTTTGGGTCTGAGATTAGCATCGGTAAATTTGACCGGCGGTCAGATGCTGGGCTTAGGATAATGAGGTTGGCCTTCCTAAGGATCAAAGCAATAAAATTAGAGTGCTTTGACCCTAGTAAGGAAGGAAGTAATAAAATTTTAACCGTAATAATGGAAAAGAAACTATAAACTTCGTAGGCAAACTCGTGTATTTTTCCTGTCAAAATTTTAAACAAAGAGCAAAACTACCTTGGCAACTATAGTTTGAAAAAATCTATTACGTATTATATTATATTCCGGCTTCATTTTTTAGGAGGCACTCTTTGGTGCAACTTCACACTTAAACGAGAATCGAAAATTAAAAAGCATCTTTTCCTTAGTAACCACATTAGAAAAAAATTGCTTGACGAGTTAATTACCTTACATAAAATCTCAGTTAAAAATATGGAAAATCATCTTTAATGAATGCAGTTTGAGAATATTCAAGAGTGACCCATTTGCAAAGTCGTCTTTTCCAAAATATTACATATTTTAGATTTCGAAGGCTAACCAAAATTTTCTTCAAAAATATTTCCCGGTTCTAAATCCCAGTAAAATCCCAGTTAAAAATGTGGAAATTCATGCTAGATTAAGTATATATTAATATATATTATAATATAATATTTATATTTATATATAGTATATATTAATATATATTATAATATAATATTTGTATTATAATATAAAGTTTTGAATAAAAGTTTGGTTAGCCTGCGAAATGAAAAATATTTAATATTTTGGAAGAGACGGTTTTGCAAATTGGTCTCTCTTGAATTTTCTCAAACTCCATTAATCAACGATGATTTTCCATACTTTCAACTGGGATTTTAGTGGAATTTAGAACCAGGAAATATTTTTGAAAAAAATTTTGGTTAGCCTTCGAAATCTAAAATATTTAATATTTTTGAAAAGACGGTTATGCAAATTGGTTTCACTTGAATATTCTCAAACTCCATTAATCAACGATTATTTTGCATATTTTTAACTGGGATTTTAGTGAGATTTAGAGCCCGGAAAAAGTTTTGAATAAAAGTTTGGTTAGCGTTCGAAATCTAAAATATGTAATATTTTGGAAAAGACGGTTTTTCAAATTGATCTCTTTTGAATATTCTCTAACTGCATTATTCAAGGATGAATTTCCATATTTTTAACTGGGATTTTAGTGGGATATACACTCGAATCTCTCAATATCGACCATCCCAATATCGACAATCTCCCAATATCGACCGCATTCCTTTCTCATTAGCGACCTGCAGTTACCTCAAATATCAGTGAATACATTGCGCATGAGTTGCGCGCTCGGAATCTGAATTGTTGCTATTCGCGCGCAATTTAAAATGCTAAACTAGCTGTGAAGTTGTATCAACTTTTGTGCCAATTCAATGAGCACTTTGCTTCCTGTAAGCAAATATGATTTGCTTCCTCATAGAGAAAGCATTAAGCATTCTTTACATCAGCATTAAATTTTGACTATTTTAGAAGTTATATTCAAAAAATTCATTTTCGAAAATTACAATAAACCATAACTTTCTTATTTTTCAATGAAATGCATTAATCTTATAGGTCAATCGATTCGTCTCGACGCAAGGAACCTTTATTTTCCTTACGTCAGCTTCGAATTTTGAATATTAGAGAAGTTATAGTTGAAAAGCTAATTTTTTAAAATTAAATAGAACCATAACTTTGTTATTTTTCAATGAATTGAAATAACATTATAGACCAATCGATTTGTCTCGATGCAAGGAACATTTATTTTCCTTACGTCAAGCCAATATTTTGATTATTTGAAAAGTTATAGTCGAAAAATTATTTTTTGAAAATACAATTAACCATAACATCCTTATTTTTTAACGAAATGCAATAATCATATAGGTCAATCGATTCGTCTCGACACAAGGAATCTTTATTTTCTGTACATTAACTTTCAATTTTGAATATTTGAGAAGTTATAGTGCAAAAATGAATTTTACGAAGATTATAAATAACCATAACTTCTTTAATTTTCAGTTAGATGCATTAATCACACAGGTCAATCGATTCGTCTTGACATATGCTGGGAACAAAAAAAAATGTGACACACACATACTTACATACACACACACACACGCGGACAATTTTTCAGGACATCATACTAGATATATTTCAATTAAAATTTATCAAAAAAAAAACCTTTTTTTAGAAATTGGATTTTGTCATGACTACAAAGCTTCCTCTATGAGGAAGCAAAAATATTATTTATGTGCAATACGCATGCGCAATTAATATGACGCATGCGCAATTGGTGTGCCATTTTAGAAGAGGAATTTCGTCGATATTGGGAATGCATCTGGTCTGGATTTCGTCAATATTGGGAGTTTCGAGTGTAGAACCAGGAAATATTTTTCAAGAAAATTTTGGTTAGCTTTCGAAATCTAAAATATGTAATATTTTGAGAAAGACAACTTTGCAAATTGGTCTCTCTTGAATATTCTCAAACTGCATTAATCAAAGATGATTTTCCATATTTTTAGCTGGGATTTTATGTAAGCTAATTAACTCGTCAAGCAATTTTTTTCTAATGTTGTCACTAAGGAAAAGATGCTTTTTAATTTTTGAATCTCGTTTAAGTGTGAAGTAGCACCAAAGAGTCAAAGCCTCCTAAAAAATGATGCCGAAATATAGTATAATACGTAATGGATTTTTTCAAACTATAGTTGCCAAGGTACGTTTGCTTTTTGTTTAAAATTTTAACAGGGAAAATATTATGGACGCTTTCCTGAAAGAAGTAAGTATTTGTCTTTAATTTTAAGTATGTATTATAGAAATATAAACATAATAGTAGGAATATTGACTAATAACACTGGACAACAAAATATGATCTATGTCGGGTTGGGACGAGATACATCATTTCCATGGTAGTTTTCTGTGCTGAATCCAAATCAGACCTCCGTTTTTTTCGTTGATCTCAAATTTTTGAGTTTTTTTGAGTTAAACATTTTTTCAAAAAATCACAAATCGTGTGATAAAAGGGTGAAAAAATTTTTTTCACAAAAAGCGATACATGCGTTCGATGCGTTTTTTAACGCAGAATCCATTGGTGTTTTTGTTTTTTCGATATCTCATATAGTTTTTGAGATATTTTTAAAAAACCAAAAAAAAAACACGAAAAAAAATGAATTTACAAAAATCCTTATATTTAAGTGAATAAATTTTATTTTTTAGTCTCTCAGGTCTCATTCTCTTCGTTTTTTGATGCAGAAAAAATTGAAAAAAAGTTTACAGTTCCAGCTGTAACGGTTCGGAAATTACATGACAGAGAACTTGTCTCTTTCTATAGAGTTCCCAATTTGACGGTTTACAAGTACTCGAGACGACTCATTGTACTTTTTCTAATATCTCATTGCTGTAATGTCTTTAATATTTGCAATAAGAATAATAATAATAATTTAAAAATTTTTTAAATATATTTATAAGCTGCTACTTATACTCCCTAGAAACTTTTTCTTTTGCATGCTCGACGGTGATGAGCATTTGGTTCATCAGTCATGAGCCTCCAGCAGTAGTCTGCTAAAGCGTTTACACTCCAGTTACTTTGGTATCTCTTTGCGATTTCAGCGATTTCTTGATGAAACCGTTCCCCGTGTTCATCACTCACTGCCCCTAAATTTTCTGGAAAGAAGTCCAAGTGCGAGTGAAGATTGTGAATCTTTAGTGACATGTTCACTTTCATTTCCTTGAAGTTCTGCAGCATAGTGTTTATCAGGTGTTTGTAGTTTCTGGATTTTGTGTTCCCCAAGAAATTTGGAACATGCAAAAGAAAAAGTTTCTAGGGAGTATAAGTAGCAGCTTATAAATATATTTTTAAAATTCTTTAATTATTATTATTATTCTTATTGCAAATATTAAAGACATTACTGCAATGAGATATTAGAAAAAGTACAATGATTCGTCTCGAGTACTTGTACACCGTCAAATTGGGAACTCTATAGAAAGAGACAAGTTCTCTGTCATGTAACTTCCGAACCGTTACAGCTGGAACTGTAAACTTTTTAAAAATTTTTTCTGCATCAAAAAGCGAAGAGAATGAGACCTGAGAGACTAAAAAATAAAATTTATTTACTTAAATATAAGGATTTTTGTAAATTCATTTTTCTTCGTGTTTTTTTTTTGTTTTTTAAAAATATCTCAAAAACTATATGAGATATCGAAAAAACAAAAACACCAATGTATTCTGCGTTAAAAACGCATCGAAAGCATGTATCTCTTTTCGTGAAAAAAATTTTTTCACCCTTTTATCACACGATTTGTGATTTTTCGAAAAAAATTGTAACTCAAAAAAACTCAAAAATTTTAGATCAACGAAAAAAACGGAGGTCAGATTTGGATTCAGCACAGAAAACTACCATGGAAATGATATATCTCGTCCCAACCCGACATAGGTCAAATTTTGTTGTCCAGTGTAATCGATCTACCTTGTCAGTGCCAGTGAGTCCAGGGAGTAATTTCCCATCCCAATGTAAGGTGGCTGCTCTATTTTTAAATGTTGTACATTTTTCGCGAATTTTTTCCATATGTTCCATCCTACATTTTTCTCGAAATCTCTTTATGGAGGATCTGCTTAAAACAGCAGAAGAGAGATTGACTCCTAGAGCTTCAGCAGATGCCATAAGGAGATGAACTGCTCGCCTATCACTCACTTTTGATGCGTCAAGAGCTGCAGCTAGTCTTTCTGTTAGGATGGGTGTTCTTTGCAGTTTTTGAACATTAGATGGACCAGGCTACATTTCCATTTCTACTTCAACAGAAGAAAAACTTTGGTTGAGGGTTCTAGGTGAATCACTGCTACTGGTCGATGATGCCAATTCCACACAAGTGTCTAGAATAAAACAATTTAATGAGATTCTTATATTATATATTCTTATATTTTCTTATATATATTTTTTGAAATATCATATTTACACAATACACACACTTTCAACGTTAAATATGAAAGAAAATTAAATTTGTTAATAAAACATATTTTACTGAAATAATACATTTGAAGACGTTCAACCCAACGTTATAATAAATTATAAACCAACCCAAGATTCTAATACATGAATACTGTTAAATAAATTGTTATTTTGAAAAAATGCTAAACTTACTGAACATTAAAATTTCCTCGTGAGCACGTTTTTTCCGATTTTCAACAATTTCCTCTTGTCGTTTATTCTCATCAAAATATATTTTTACGGGTATAAGATATCCTTCTCGGGTTTTTAGCCTTTAGTTTGCCAAAAACATTTTGGCTTCCTCTGAAACTGTTGGGTCCTCTAAAATCGTTTGTGATACAATATCGAAAAGCATATTCAACTTTTCTAAAAAATCTGTTTCCTTCTGCACTTGACTCTCTGTTCTCAAGTTGGCACGTTTTTGTATGTTCCTGTATTCTTTATGTAAATTTTCTAATTTATCCACACAACGTTGGTTATCTCTTACCGGATGGCTTGCCTTTGCCCAAAAAATTTTCACTTCATCCACTACCAGATGGGCACTTGATCTTAAACTTAATTTTACATATCTTATATTGTAAAGTAAAACTCTAAACGCTTGCAAATTGCTTGGCAGTTTATTTCCAATAATTTACTGTTCTTCATGATCAACTAAAAACACTTTCTTCCATAATTCTGCCGTGTTCAAGAGTAAACTGAACTTAACACTGCAATTGCTCAGAAATTACTGACGGTACATCCGTTCGCAAACGGAGAGAACAGGTGTTACGAACCAATAAATTTCCTAGAAAAAATAAGTCGTGTCGAGAGAAAAGTTAGGAACGATAGGCTTGGTCGGAGAATCACAGAAAAGAAGAGGTTGAACTAGATTCGACCCCTTTAATTATTTTGCGGGATAAGTAATCACCTGTCCTCGTCCGAGGATGAAAATCTGTCATCGAATGGGAGATAAATAAACAAGTCCAGTGTAAGATGAAGTCAACAGGAATTATATTCTGAAACCCCCATTTGAATTTAATTAACAACTCTCTTTTGTTTGTTTATACAGATAATTAAGAAAATTCTAAATGGTTTAAATATAAATTATAATCTAAAGGAGCGATACATATTGATACCTCTTACCGTTCCTATGTTAACTTACTATCTACCATCAGGGATGAAGCGGAGTTACACAAATTGGTCCGATTCTTCCCTATTGGGCTGAATTTATTTGTTCGTTGCCCTCTTTTAAGCAACTCTAGTCCATTGACAAATTAAATTCACATTCACTCGTCACGTTCTCCCACGCTTCACTAAATTGTTCTTTATTTACACCAAAATGACACAAATGGCTTTTAACCGAAGCAAGTGAGAGCAATTAAATCTCAACACTTCTTCTTGTGCATTTTAATATAAATAATGAGTCTTATTTTCTGGAGTTTGAAATTCCCACTCGTTTTGAGATTCGAGTATGAAGATCTATCCAGTGTGACATAAAATTTTTTGTTTTTGTTTATTGGAGCTCACCGTTCTCGATGTAGAAATTAGATGATTTCTAGGAACCACTGTCGGCGATGTTCACTGAAGCTAGAATTTAAATTTTCAGTCCTCCAGTGACATATATTTCGCAGCAATTCCCGCACTAATACACTTCTATTTTAGTATTTGGCTCATCGATAAGGGTGTAGAAGTCAGTTGACTTCTAAGAATCACTATAGTCGATATTCACTCAAGCTAGAATTTTAATTTTCAGTCCTCCAGTGACATATTTTCATAAGCAACTTCACGCACTAATAAAGTACTCACCTTATTTCGGGACGCACTTTCTAGAATGCCGTATCCAGCTACTTAGGATACCAAAGGAATCCAGTTGATGGGAATTTATCTTGCCGATTAATTTTATAAACTGGAGTCCTTTGTCCTCAAAGTCGAGTAAAATTTTGAGGTTTAACGTCCCTCGTTCAATTCGAATCGACTTTCAAGTTCCTTCAGGATAACTTTTCCGGCACTTATGGGTTTTTCGGATTGTCGTAGAAGCTCGACGTCTAGCTTCCCTTTTCGCGAATACTTCCGAGCCACCCGACAGGAGAGCGCGGTTACGAAAAGAAAACTAAGAGACGGGCACTGACTTTTTTTTGATGTTTAATAATTTATAAAGAGACTTCCGAACTCGAAATGGAAGCTCATCAGTTTGATCTGCCAAGAGCAAATAAGTTGTCTTGATTTTATAATGCTCAAAGTAGGTGTGCTATCGGTTGATTTGGTGGGAAATTTCTGAGGATTCAGGAATTTTTGATTGGTTGGAGGATTTAGTGTGATTTGTAAATCAGGGTAATTGAGGTGAAAGAACTTTCGTACGTATATTGCAAGTTTGACAATTTTGCAGAATATGAATTTTTCGTTGGCAAATGTATCAAAGGCAATGAACCCTCGATCGGTTGCTTCCGAATCGTATTTAGAAATAAATTCTTTTCGTTCGTTGCGCAGGCGAACAAGAATTTGCTGAATTGTAATTGAGTGCCAGTTAGAGGGACATTTTGCAATATACGTTTGCATTAAATTTTCAGAATTATTTTTAATTCTATTTTTCAACTCAGTTTGAAATGAGTGTATATTAAATAGAATATTATTTTTCATTATTGTATTATCTCCCCAGCTGAGTTTATTTTTTAATAGCTCAGAGTCTTGAGGAGAGAAATGCGGAAGGACGAATTTGATATAGGAAGGTCGAGTGTGAGAGGTGGAGTATCCGATAACGCACCTCCGAGCGGCCATTATATGTCTATGCATTATTGCTTTAAATGAGTGTCCGTCTCTAGTATTCGTAACTTTCATTCAATTCTTTCTTTCATTCATTTTCAATCTTCTAATTTATTACGCTAGCTTTCTGAGTCGTTTATATAAAAAGGAGTTATAATATTTTTAATTTTTAAAGTTATAATTTTATAACTGTCCTCCTCGTTTGCAAACGGAGAGAATCAAAATTGGAAAATATTTGAAAATAAATTTGTGTTACGTAACGATAAAAATTTAGAATTCCTCGAATTTTTGGAAAAACAATTTTTTAAACAAATGGAATTTATTTAAACAAATGAAAAAAAATTTTTCAATGTTAATAAATATTCAATTAAATCAATGGTAATAATATTTAATTAGAAAAAAATAATTTTCTGAAAAAAAATTATTTAAACAAATTCAATTTGTTTAAATAATTGAAAATTAATTAACCAATGTTGATAAATATTCCACTAGACTAGTAGAAATAATTTTTATTAAAGAAAAATGAGAATAAAGTGCACAGAAGGCCGGTTTTATGAAAAATTGACATTTTTGGTTTTAAGGGTAGTTTTCAAGGCACCGTGGGGGTGTGTTAGGGGTGTCAAACCCATATGTGTGGTACATGAAATTCTTTGTTGGATGGTCCTCAACAAGTCTCTATAATCTCCCGTAACATTTTTCGAAACCCTGAAAAATTATTCCAAAAACTCCAAAAAGTGATTTTTCCCCATGCAATTTACATGGGAAACTTCAAGTCAAAAGTGGCACATTTTAAAATCAAAATTAAAAAAAAAAATATATGACCTTTCTTTTTTCGGATTTAGAAAAGAATTGGGGGGATCGAGACTCTCTAACATCAAAAAAATTTTTGCCATGCATTTTTGAACCACCCTAATGAACATATGTACAAAAATTGCATGGACATTTTTGTACATGTGTTCGTACTAGCGCCACGCACGGGAAGTTCAGGCGCGTGTACTTCCCGAAAAATATTCTTATTTTGCGTGAAGTCCATGTACAGGACTTTTGTCTCCTTATGTCTATACTCCATGCTTGCAACTCTGGCAACACTCCTACAGGGATTCATCCATTTCCATAATATGTATTTATAATATCCATTCTCCATAATATATATTCCTTCTCAGAGATAATCGCATCAAAATTTGTTTGTGTCGAATGTGGAAAAATTATCAAAATGAGTTACAAATACGGTAAAAATACCCATTTTTACGACAAGGAATTGGTGAAACTTGTTAAAATTAACAGATGCTTATTCGATAAAAGAGTGAAAGACAATTACACAAGTGATACACGTAGTACCGTATGGGCGAAAATCAAATGCGTACTTCAGCAAGGAGGAGTTCCTATTATTGGTAAGTGCAAGTATATAGTTTAATAATTCATCATGTAAAATTTATTGCATTTCCATATACATATTCAGTAATGTAATTCTTATAATTTTAAATTTCGTATGTGTAGATCCAGAAAAACGCTGGAGTCAGCTGCGATGTACCTTTATAAGGAATCACAATAAAGGAAATATGCAATGGCCTCTGTATGCTGATATGAGTTTTCTCATCGGAACTTTCAAAGTGCAAAGGTGAGTTTCTAAAAAATTTCATAAATAATAGATACCAATTTTTTATTTTTGCCGAGACACAAGTAAGGTTCATTCTTTAATAAAAATAGTTTTCTGAGTGTTTATGTTGGATTTTCGAAGCGGTAAAAAAAGTCTAAAAAAATTTTAAATTACGCGGAAATAATATAACTTTAACATATTTCAAGGGCATTCTAAAATATTGTATTTTACCTGGCGAATGTTCCTCCTTTTAAACTGTATTAAATTTTAAAGAATTTATAAGATTTCGTAGAATTTAATACGATTTTAAATATTTTTTTGCAATATTTTGTCAAATTTTAAGGTATATTTTAATAATTTTCTGTCTGGGAAATTTAAAAAATGATTTTCCTGACCACCCTCTTATCGTGCACAATAAATTTCAAAGAGTCTTTAAACATTTTTTACACCCATAATATCATATTATCATACATTATTTTAATTTCAGGTCCACGTGCATTAAAAATAACGCTAATCCACGTATTCCACTTAAAGAGATTAAGAATTGTGGAACTCTTACCGATATATATGTATCTCATGATTTAAATGATTCTGTAATAGAACGTACAGGTGTGTATTTTAATTTACAACAATATATTGTCTTTGAAAAAAAGAATTAAAATTTATATAATTATTTTTTATTTTTAAAGTTTAAAATTGTGAACATTAATGTAGAATATCATTTTTTCTTTCCTTATCAGGTTCAAGTCGCCATCAAATTTTTCACTCCAGAAACCTCTTCATCATCGTTGATTAACGACGACCATACGGTTACCGACGTATCTCATGATTTAAATAATTCTTTAATAGAACATACAGGTTTGTATTTTAATTTACAACAATATATTGTCTTTGAAAAAAAGAATTAAAATTTATATAATTATTTTTTACTTTTAAAGTTTAAAATTGTGAACATTAATGTAGAATATCATTTTTTATTTCCTTATCAGGTTCAAGTCGCCATCAAATTTTCACTCCAGAAGCATCTTCAGCATCGTTTACTAACGACCATACTCATCATCTATAGTTTTTCGCGATACGATATAAGTCAACAAGACACACCGGGACCATCAGGATTAAATTTTAACGAATCGAACACCACTTCGTCGGATTTTGAAACTTTCGACCACGATCTAACAAGAGTATCATACATCGAGCCTCTGTCAGTGATTAAATACGAATTGCTTACCTTAGATGATGAAATAATTACTGTAGAAGATGACGAATCGGAAATTATTTCAACGAAAGACGCCAATTTTATAGAACCAAGCCCAATTCTTCAATCATCAGCTGCTGTGCTGTCCAATGAAAAGAAGATTGTATCTACCGTAAAATCATTCTTTAATCATCAAAAAATCTGTCGCATTCAAATATGGAACCAGGTCCGTCTACGAGAGATGCTTCTTTGGTTGAAACTGCATCAGATGGTTACGACGAACTAACAATTGATATAGATTCACTTATGGAGAAACCATCGTCACCGATACAGTGCGCAGAGTCACTACATCTAAAAGAATCTCTAGGCCACGTCACTGGCAAAGGAATAAAAAATTATAATTCAACTGCATCAACATTTGCAAAATCCAAAATTGCCAAAAAAGAGGGCAGTATGAATAAGAAAAAAAAATACAAATCCTTTCTGTTCGTTTCCTCTTAGTGGCAGGTTTCCACGTGTATCACAAATAGAAAGGAAATATGAAAATAAACGAAAAGATGAAAGGAATGAACCAGGTGTTAAAAAAAGAAAGAAAGAAAATCTTATTGTACCACCGTTAGATGCTTTTGCAAAACGAAAAGAAAATGAGCGTAAAAATAGTAAATTGGCTCCAGTTGATGAAGCTGTAATACGTTCAACAGAAGATTTTCACGCAATTACTGAAAACTGTAAATCTTTTATGAAGGTTAAAACAGAAATTCTGAAAAAACAATTAGCAGAAAATACGAAAAAAACTGAGCAACATCACGCGTTAATAACAGGTGATGCATTATTCAATCTACTTAGATATCACTGGCTGAAATTGAGTTTACAAGATCAGACAGAACTGTTTTCTGAGGCACTTGAAATTTTGGAACGTTTCGAAAATATGGAGTAGATTCTCTACACTAAGTGTATAGAAAAGTTTATTTTATTTCAGTAAAAAACAAAGTACAAATCAAAGAAGATGGAGCCGCCGCTAATAACGAAGTTAATGAGTTAAACAAAGAGTAACTTTATAGTACTGAGCCAGATTCTCCCGCTGAGAAGTCGGTAAACATTCTTCTTGCAATAGTTACTACGAGTCACGTTGCTTAAAAACTTGTAAGTTGTTGTTTTATATATTTTACATTCCTAAATATGCCTTAGCTAATAAATAACTAAAATTCAACTATGTAATTAATGTAAACAATAACGATTTTGCTAGAAATCATTAATTCTCTTAAATTCTTGTAAATTCTCATAAATTCTGCCATATTCTCGGTCATATAACCTGGATTTAAGTTATCGAGAATTTAGGAACTCTAAATTGGAGCATCAATGGATGCGCGCGCAACGCGTTAAAGTTACCGTCAAACTTAACGTTAAGGGCATTCGATAAACGAGCATTGAAATTTGTGTGGCTACGCCAATGGGTCTTTCCCATGTATAGGAGGTATCTGATTGGTAGAAAATATGGCTGTACAGGAGATGACAGATAAATTGAAATTTCAAAGCCAGAGTCTTTTATTATTTATGCACAATTCCGGCATTTTTTAAACATATGAGGGTTATAGATATATAACCCTTATATGTTATAAATCACAGACTTATAACTCCCAGCTATAAGTCTGTGACAGAGAATTTCGCGATTGATAACGGACGAAGCTGTAATTTACAACCAAAATTCACCAACACCATCGGAAAATGATAAAGTTTTGACCTCTGAGCATAGACAATATTTCTCAGCACAGCAGACAATATGGCCGCGCGGGAAGTGTCAGATAAATTTAAATTTCACGCCGCGAATCTTGTAATTTATGCACAACTTCGGCATTTATCAAACATATGGAGGTTATAGATGGAATTCTATAACTCCCAACTATAAGTCTGTGACAGAGAATTCC
>CAJFCO010017684.1:13159-25125 GCA_904066015.1 Synergus gifuensis | reverse complement strand
TTGTCTGCTAATCTGTAATGCGCAGTCGCAAAGAGACAAGAGGTGCCATCTAGATTAATATATTAAGAGCGATTTCCACTAAAACGTTATTCCGGAAGTTCCATGGTCAGTTTCTAACCACTAGTGAAGACGTTTTCTTGACTGTGCGCGCAATGCACATATCTTGTTTCTAATAAATCTTATTCTTTGAGAAATGGTGTTAAATTATTTTCGTCTGAAGTAACCCAGACTATTTTTTATCAACCTAATTTTGAGGTTAGGTTTGGACACATACATAAGTGTTACATTGGTGACCCTCGACAAGTGAACAATTTTCACATTATTCAGACATTTCTCCAAAATTCGAGGTGAGAAACCAACGGAAGAATCCACGTTTCACCATCAATCCTCACCTCACGTCTTGCCGGCTACGTACCAACGATCTTTTTGGCAACTCTAGCCAGTCACCAAACTCCAATTTTTGAGATTCTGGAAACTTGAGAACCTGTTCCTGCCGTTTTTCTCTACCAAGCCGAATTTCTTGAGGAAATCGAAACATCTTTAAGGACTTCAAATTCAAATTGCCCACGCCAAAGACCAACGGTCATCGAAACATCGGGAAGGACTTTTAAGTTTTACTCAACGCTTTTGGCAACCTACAACAACATTATTTACTTCTCTACAAGATTTTACAAGATTTTATAAGTCTTGCACTCTCTACTCAATATCTGTAATTTATTTTTAATATCCATCTTGCATTTACTCACATAACGGCAAGCAAATTACCTCGTTCTCTGTTCTCGAATTCTTAAATAATTAACGTATATTTTCTTTGCAATTTTCAATTTCCAAAACTCAAAAATCGAATTTTGACTGCCGCTTATCGGCTATGTTTTATTAAGCATCAGTCAAGGAAGCATCGCAACATTAATATAAATAAGTTAAATTTAAATTTCGTACTAAATTTCAAAATTCTATACTGTTAAAAGCCATTGACCTTTTTAAATAGAACTTTCACAATTGTAAATCCGTTACGCTGAGCGACGCCCTTGCGAATTTGAATTTGACAAATTGTCAATTATTTACGTTTCTCGACCTTTGTTGCGAACTTACTTTATTAATATTTACGATTCCGATCAATTTTAAAGGCGCATTTTAATTCTCTCTATTTTCAAGAAATTTGAACTTACGTAATTATCCGTTTGTACTAAAGCTTTTCTTTTATTGTTATTATACATTATTATTTATACAAGACTTTTGCCCACATTTTAATCCTTTATTAATTTATAAAAATTGTTTTTGGTCATTCTGACAATTTTTAAATCTTTATTTAGCTAATTGCTCCTCGACTTTTGACAGGCCGCTCCAACATCACTTTTGATAACATCTACCTTTGTTTCATCACTAGTCCGACCTTTTCTAGTCGCTTTTTATTTTTGGAAAGGGTGGGTCTAGTGAGGATACCAATTATTTATGCAGCGATCTAAGTATTGATACTTTATTTAACCACATTAATTTAAATTCTGATAATAAATTGAATTTTCTCTTACTAAAGCTAGGGAAGCATCTTTGTTTTGAACAATTTACTGGCTGTAGTCCTTTTTCACAGCTTTTCGAGGTGTGCTCGGCATCGTCGTCAGGAACGTCATCCAGCGTCATCAGGTCTTCTCTACCTTCTACAAGCGCCGGCTGCGGTCGTTCGCGAGACTTCACACTGCATTTGCTTCTTAATTTCAACCAGGTTTTCCGTGGTAATTGTTTATGCTTTTCTCTATCTTTCTAACTCTATTTATCTTATACCTTCTGTTTCTATTTTTTTCCGAACATCATTTTCCTGGGAATATGAGCGAAAACGACAGCATGATTCCGGCAGACCATTCCGCCGGATCATCCACTCAAGCCGAGGGCAAGCGTTTTCCGGATCCTGCCTCAGTTTCGACCAGACACCTCGAGCAGCTGCATACAGAATCTTACAGGATTCCTAAAATTCCTCAGTTCTGCAGGAATAATGCCGAGTCTTGGTTTGCCAACGCCGAGGCTTCCTTCCGTCAGGCTCGCATTACCACCGAGCACACAAAGGCTGACCACATCGTGGCTAGCCTTGATCCGGAGGTCGTCCCAATAATTCTCGATCTGATCACCCAGGATCCGGCCCTTGAGTTTCCCTATACAGAAATTAAGAGGCGAATTTTAGCTGCGTTTTCCGTTTCCGCCGAGTCACGTCTTCGACAGCTTTTGAAGGGTCAAGTTCTTTCTGAGGGCAAACCCTCACTCCTACTGTCACGTTTGCGCAGCCTGAACGACGGTAATTGTAACGATGCTGTACTGAAGAGCATTTTTATGGAGCAACTTCCCGCGCAAGCTCGTGCCATCCTATCAATGAGTCAGATCGCTGATTTGACACAACTGGCGATTTTGGCGGACAAGATCGTCGAAGCTTCAGCCCCGTCTGAATTTCAAAGCGCTGCTTCGGTTTCCGGTAGTAATTCATTGCCTCAAGCGTCTTGTAACGCAGTATCTATCAGCGGCCAAGACGTTATTCTTGACTGCTTCAAATCTTTAACCAAACAATTACAAATTCTTTCTTCTAAAATCGATAATCAACCTAATAACTTTCACAAATACAGGAATTTCAACCGAAACTCACAGAATCGCAATTACGAGCAGCGCTCTTCGCGCGAATCTCGCCCGCTGAACCGCCAGCGCAACAATTTTAATTATCGAAATCATTCCAGACCACGCTCGAAGTCTCGCTCTGGAAACGAATCTGGCCTTTGTTATTACCATGAAAAATTCGGAAACAGAGCTAATTATTGCAATAAACCGTGCAAGTGGACAGAGGATCAACCCGTTCCAAAAAACTAAATAGGCTCCTGCGTTCGGAGGCAGGTTTTCCCGAGATAACATCACCATCTCATAAACTTGAAACCGCCGGCTCGGACGTCCAGCACCATATCTTAACAACTGGACCGCCTGTCTGCGAACGAGCCCGACGTCTCCCTCCAGATAAATTAGCCGCCGCTAAATCAATTTTCCAACAGATGGTTGCTGATGGTATCTGCAAACCATCAAGCAGTCCTTGGGCAACCCCCATTCATATGATTAAGAAGAAATCTGGAGAGTGGCGTGTCTGCGGCGATTTCCGACGCCTGAACAGTATCACGGTTCCCGATCGATATCCAGTTCCACACTTGCACGATTTTACCGCGAACCTTAAGGGCAAAAATATTTTCTCTAAGATCGATCTTCATATGGCATATAACCAAATACCTATCGCGCCTGCCGACGTTCCGAAGACCGCCGTAATAACACCATTCGGTCTCTTTGAATATAACGTAATGACATTTGGTCTTCGAAACGCCGGCCAAACTTTTCAACGCTACATAAATCGTGCTCTTGGTGATCTTGAATTCGTTTTTTGTTATATGGATGACATTCTCATTGCATCTTCTGATTCAGAGGAGCATGAGAAACATCTATCCATAGTTTTTAAACGCCTCAGGGATTTCGCACTACAAATAAACATAAGTAAATGTCAGTTCGGAGCATCCGAACTAGAGTTTTTGGGCTATTCTATTACTCCCGAAGGCTGCGCGCCAACAAAAGAAAAAGTTCGAGCAATTCTCGATTTCCCCAAACCAACTACTATATGCGAACTTCGCCGTTTTTTGAGGATGGTAAATTTTTATAGACGCTGTCTACCGCGCGCCGCCCAAGCCCAAGTTCCTTTAAATGGTTATATTTGCGAGTCCAAGAAAAATGATAAAGTGAGATACCTTGGAATCCTACGACGGAGGCTGCTTTCTTCAAGATCAGAGACGACCTGGCTAATGCTACATTGCTTGTTCACCCATCTCACGATGCTGAAACTCATCTCGTCACTGATGCCTCTAATATCGGCATGGGCGCTTCGCTTGAGCAACTAGATTCCGACCAATGGAAGCCGTTGGCCTTCTTTTCGCGTAAATTTAATTCAGCACAACTAGCTTATAGTGCTTATGATCGCGAACTGACCGCAATCTACGAAGCTATCCGCCACTAAATACCACTATCGAGGTATTTCCTCGAAGGGCGGATCTTCTCGATAGTTACCGATCATAAGCCGATTATTTACGCATTTACACAGCGAAATGACAAGATTTCTCAACGCCAGCAAAGGCAGATAGCTTTCATTCCTCAGTTTACCACGTCGATCATTCATCTTCGTGGTGCTGAGAACGCTGTGGCGAACTCTCTTTCTAGAGTAGAAGCTATATCAATTCCGAGTGATATCAGCTTGATAGAGTTATCCCAAGCGCAAGCCAGTGACGAAGAACTCAAGAAACTGCTTACCGACAAAGGTTGTTCCCTCAACCTTAAGAGGCTCCAGTGGGGAGCGGACCGTACTTCGGTCATTTGCGATTTAACCGGGTCATCGTTTCGACCGTACGTGCCACTTTCATTGCGAAGACGTGTCTTTGACATGTTTCACAATCTTGCTCATCCAGGTGCCAGAGCAACTGATAGACTTATTCGCCAACGCTACGTTTGGCCTTCTATGCATCGCAGCGTGACGCTTTGCTGTAAAAATTGCCTGGACTGTCAGCAGTCGAGGACAACGCGTCACAACATCTCTGTGCCGGTCGAGATTGTTGCTCCTGACGCGCGTTTTCAACACGTGCACATCGACATTGTTGGTCCACTGCCTGAGAGCAATGGATACAGGTACTGTTTGACAATGATGGACCGTTTTTCGAGGTGGTCGGAGGCGATTCCGCTTCGCGACATTGAGGCTCTTACAGTTTGCCGTGCATTCGTCGACCAATGGGTGTCAAGATACGGCGCTCCCGAGATCATAACTTCGGATCAGGGTAGCCAGTTCGAGTCTCAACTTTTTTCAGCACTTTTACAGCTCATCGGATGCAATAGAATCCGAACCACTGCCTACCATCCCGCTTCTAACGGCATGGTGGAGCGGTGGCATCGTTCTCTTAAAGCTGCCATTATGTGCAACACCGATCGGGAGTGGTCTCGATCCTTATCAACCGTCCTTCTTGGCCTTAGATCCAACGTTTTGGATATCAGCGAGTCTCTGGCGCAATATCTGTTCGGTACAACTTTACGAATACCTGGCGAATTCGTGTTACACGAGGAACTCAGGCCGAATCCGCATTATTTTCTCGAGGAATTTCGTGAACACATGCGCAAACTTAAACCCATTCCTGTCGCGCACAAATTTATGAAAAAACCATTCTTCTTTAAAAATCTATCCACCTGTTCTCACGTCTTTCTTCGCAAGCATGCTAAGAGGTCTCTCGAGCGACCGTACACCGGTCCGCATAGGATTTTAAACCGCACATCTGATCGCGTCTATGAAATCGACGTGAACGGTACTTCTCGACAGGTTTCGGTGGAGAATATTAAACCTGCACATTTTTCTCGCGACAATGTCGAGCACATACCTTCGCTTAGAGGCGATGCAACTCTCGCTTCCAGCTTGAGCCCATCGCTCCGTAATTACACATCTAAAAAAAAGGGGGTGCGATTCATGCTACCAATCGGTCACAATTAGTGACAGCCTTCTCTGACCAGAGATGTTTTCTTATCTTTAGCTTTCAGTAATGCATTACTTTTATTAAATCTAGCTTTCTTTCGCTTTTTACAAATAGAATCACGTAATTTAATCAAGTACTAGGCCTAGCATAATTTCCAGGGCGACCTTCGAACGTCGAGGGGCAATTCGCTCTTTTTCTAGTTTTAAGCGCGCAAATTAATGTACACGATCGTTATTTTAAGTTAGTCGTAGCATAATGACGCGATTATTAACGAATCTAGTCTAAAATAGTATTATTATATTTTACAATCCAATTTAGTCAGAAATATTCTATTACTCTATAGTGAACTATATTGTCTCACTCCTCTTTTTAATTTAAAACCAAGTTGCTATGTCTTGTTTACTCAATATCAGTTTATCCCTGTTATTGATGTACAACTCCACGATATTTGTTATTTATTTATTTTGTTATAGTAATCTCTCTAGACTATGTATTTATTGTAAATATTAGGTCTTAGTTGTACAGAATTACGACTTAGTCTAGGTAAATTGCTAATTTTTAACCATTTACGTCCTTAAGACAATGTTTAAAAAATTTTTTTTCTCTCTCTTCTAAAAAACTATGTACATCAATTGATTTCTTGAATCGTTTCAACGAATATGCTCCACTCCGCTTCGATCTTCGTTTAAACTTCGGGGGGAGTACTGTAGGGATCTAACCTGTATCATTATTTACCATCGAGTTTCCACTCTTGAACTTTTTATATTCGCCGGTTAAGAAAACATTTTATCCTCTCATCTGTAATTTATATACTTAGTGTTGGCGGGACAACCTGACGGTCCCCACTCCTTGTACTACGCAATTCAATTCTCCTCGTCCACTTGGTGACGGCACGTAGTTCGGTGAAGACGTTTTCTTGACTGTGCGCGCAATGCACATATCTTGTTTCTAATAAATCTTATTCTTTGAGAAATGGTGTTAAATTATTTTCGTCTGAAGTAACCCAGACTATTTTTTATCAACCTAATTTTGAGGTTAGGTTTGGACACATACATAAGTGTTACAGATTATTGAAAATCTGCTTCTCGGACCCCCTAAAGTGAGGCCACTTTGTGTAAAAACTACCATAGGAGATTGGTCTCCTTATACTACTTCGTGGGAGACACGACAGGCAGTGACATACACTTTCACAAGTGTATGCAGAGTATAGATCAGCCCCCTGGAACTCTGAGTTGAAAATGTCAGATATGTTGACGGAAACCGTGTGGCGGCGCCACCTATGCAGTTCCTCTATAATTTAAATAATGCATGGCAAAAGTGTTAAAAAACAAATTTTTATTAAAAAAAAATAATTTTCTGATAGTTCTGCGCAAAAGATAGTGATCTTTAAGATTCTTTTAATCTGTTAAATTAAAAATTATTTTCGAAAATCGTAAAATTTACTGCTTTTAGACGTAAATCCAAATGGATTCTTATACTTATAACTACAACAGATTATTATTCATGCGCAGTTAAATTAAACATATAATTATTTTTGTAATTTTTAAATATCCGAAAAGAAAATAGTAATAAAAAAAATAATAATATATACTTTATTTATCATTTATGTAAATTCATTTCGAATTTTCAAATATTTTAAGGAACAATTTATTTATTTTTATCTCTTAAAAACGGGAATGGTAAAATTAATAAAGTAATCCCTAAGTTGTAAAATGAAAATTTGTTTATAAATATACATTTTTTAGTGATTGTTATAAGTATTAAACATATACTTATGCTTTCATAGTAACAAAAAATAATTTTTTAATACATATAATTTTAATTTTAATAATTTTTTAATGTATATACAGTAATATATATACATTTCTTGTGTCTCTTAATATTTATATACTAATCTTTTATTTTTAAATAATTTGTATCTAGTACAAATTTAAGATATATTTGAAAAAATCTGTTAAAATTTGTACTAGATACAAATTATTTAAAAAGGAAAGATTTGTATATAAATACTAAGAGGCACAAGAAATGCATATACAGTTTTATATAAAATTAATAATTTTGTATTAAAAAATTATTTTTTGTTACTATGAAAGCATAAGTATATATGTTTAATACTTATAACAATCACTAAAAAATATATATCTATAAACAAATTTTCATTTTACAACTTATAGGTATTACTTTATTAATTTTACCAATCCCGTTTTTAAGAGATAAAAATAAATAATAAATTGTTTATTAAAATATTTGAAAATCCGAAATGAATTTACATAAATGATAAATAAAGTATATATTATTATTTTTTTATTACTATTTTCTTTTCGGATATTTAAAAATTACAAAAATAATTATATGTTTAATTTAACTGCGCATGAATAATAATCTGTTGTAGTTATAAGTATTATTTTATAAGTATTATTATTTTAACAGATTAAAAGAATCTTAAAGATCACTATCTTTTACGCAGAACTATCAGAAAATTATTTTTATTTAATAAAAATTTGTTTTTTAACACTTTTACCATGCATTATTTGAATTATAGGGGAACTGCATAGGTGGCGCCGCCACACGGCTTCCGTCAACTCTCATGACAAATATTTTCTACAGGCCTCCAGAGAAGTGGCATAGGGCTGGTATAGATTATGGTAGCGTCTAACATAACCTACAAAGTGAAATTTATAATAAGATGAATTTTGTGGCTTTTGTTAACTATAGTAAGCTGTTGTTTTGTATATTTTACATTCCTAAATATGCCTTAGCTAATAAATAACTAATATTTAACTATGTAAATAATGTAAACAATAACAATTTTGCTAGAAATCATTAATTCTCTTAAATTCTTGTAAATTCTCATAAATTCTGTCATATTTTCGGTCATATAACCTGGATTTAAGTTATCGAGAATTTAAGAACTCTAAATTGGAGCATCAATGGATGCGCGCGCAACGCGTTAAAGTTACCGTCAAAGTTAATGTTAACGTAAATGTCGACGAATCTCTTCCTATTGTAGAACCACGGGAAAAAAATCGACATTAACGTTGACGCTAACTTTGACGTTAACTTTAACGCATTGCGCGCGCATGCATTGTCAACTGTCGAATATTGTCTAGCTTGACGTTTCTTAAGGTGATTAGTTTCATTGTTCCGAATGTTGTTTAAATGTGAGACTGATTTTATTTTTGTTGAAAGTTATAGGTTACGTGCGAGACAAATCTTTATTACTTTTTTCAATGAAACATAACCTTAAATTTTAAAATCGTCGGCAGCAAACCTGCTTAGACTATGTCGGCAGTGTTGGCTGGTGTTGGCATCACTGTTTTTGTCGAGTGTCGTCTGCTTTCTTTCTTTCTTTCTAACCTTGACACTTTAAACAAAAACAAACTCAATTGACATAACTGACATTATTTTAAACACTGTACATACGGAACAACGAAACGAACCACCTTGAGAAACGTCAGACAATATTCGACAGTTGGCAATGCATGCGCGCGCAACGCGTTAATGTTACCGTCAAAGTTGATGTTAGTGTAAGAGTCGAATCTCTTCCTATTGTAGAGTTACCTTCATGTGATAAATGTCTAATACAACATTCTAATCAATTGTCCGGATGTGTGTGTGTGTGTGTGTGTGTGTGTGTGTGTGTGTGTGTGTGTGTGTGTGTGTGTGTGTGTGTGTATAGATGTCGCCATTTTTTGTCGCCCTATTAACTTAAAGACAGTTGTAGATAAATTGTGGTAATTTATAGGCTATATTGGCACCGCCAATATCTCAAAATGTGCCAAAGGATTTTTCAAAATATTGCATTTAAAAATTTTTATGTACATTTTGAATTTTTGTAAAATTGATTTTTCGACTATAACTTCTTAAATAATGAAAATTCAAAGCTTATGTAAAGGAAAGAAAGATTCCTTGCATCGAGACGAATCAATTGACCTGTAAAATTAATGAATTTTATTGAATTTAAAGAAAATTATGATTATTTTTAATTTTGAAAATTTTCATTTCTAAATGCTTCCTCTATGAGGAAGCTTTATTTGCAACATTATCATAATGAGGAAGCAAAGTGCTCAAAAAATGAGCACAAAAGAAGACCAATATAGTTAAATGGAACACCCGAGATCGAATTCACAGCGAGTTTTTCTTTCTGTTATGACTAGTGGGAATTGTTTAGAAAATTTTGAGACAGGTCTAGTTTGTTTATAACAAATAGGAAGGGAAATAACTTATTTATTCAAAACTACATAACTTCCGTTCTATTTGTTACTAAGAGTTCAAATTTAGATGAAATGAAAGGACGGCGTTCAAACTATGAATTTACGCCGGACTCGATTCCGTGCTACCTTTCATTTACTCGCGGTAGCCGGTGAAAGTCAACCTTCGTCGAGAGCCCGCTCGTTGGCGCGCCACACAGTGGGGTGAAATCGGAAAACGAGGTTCAAAATGACATTTAGAACGCAATTATGCACCGATTTTAGTTTTCTTTTTTTTGAAAAATTCAGAACTAAATTCTTCAGAAAACGGTGAAAGTAGATTTTTTATTTTTTTGTTTATTTAATTTTTGTGTTAATTCAAACAACGAACAAAATGTCGATTTTTAAAATTTTATTTTTTATCTTCTAGACAAAATTTTTCTTATACTTCTCCCTTGGATTTAATGCACAAGGGTATAGGAAAGTTCAAATAATTTTTAACTTGCACAGTTAATTGTTATAAACAAATTGTGTTAACAAATAATGGACATTAGGGGTTAATAGACCTCGAAGTATATTTCTACCCTATAATCGCTTGCTTTCATCGTTAAGATGATACGTGGAAATTAAAATTTAAGATTAAACGTTATTTGCTTATTTTATAAACAAATTATATAAACAAATGCACATTTTGGGCGATTTTAGGAAAAAAAAAACCTTTTTTTTGCCGACCTTGTTGCAATTATATTTCCAATGATTTTTTCTTAATACATTTTTGCCACTCATCGATATTTGTTTATTTTATTAACAAATTATATAAACAAATGCAAATTTTTGGCGTTTTAAAGCGAAAATGAACCATTTTTCTTCAGTCCTTGTTAAAATTATATTGTCAATAACGTTTTCTGAAAATTTTCTTGCCACCCATCAATATTTGTTAATTTTATAAACAAATTATATAAACAAATGCTCATTTTGGGCGATTTTAAGTTTTTAAGTTTTTAAACAGAGTGCTATATTATCGAGCTCTTCAGCCGTTTATGGATCCAAGATCAATAGCTCGATAGCTTCTGGATCAAGGACACTGGCTGTATATTTCCATTTTTCTCTCAAATGTGCTAAATATACATCAGATGAGATCAATAGTTTGTGGATCAGATCAGTGTTTGTTGCATGCCTACTGAGTTTCCGCGTATGATACTCACGAATTCTCTTGAAATCTTTATTTCATGCCTTTTGAGCCTCTTCCGAAAATAAACCTATAGGAATCAAGAACGATTCAATGATTTTTGACCCATGCAAGAGAATCTTGTACACGAATGAAGGCATGTAATACCAGTTGTAAAGCTCCACATACAACTGGGCTGTTTGAAAAGCATAAGATTGAAATTTTTCTGCATGTATTCTGTGTCCACAGAAAAGAACCTACAAAATTATGCTAAATCGTTGGATCAAACGCAAATCAACCCCAGTAATTTGGAATGTTAACTCAGGATCACAGAAAAATCTCCGCGCAGTATTCCCGTCATTTAAATTTCCTGTTCCTTGCCCGGGAGCATCTATTACACTGGACAACAAAATATGACCTATGTCGGGTTGGGACGAGATATATCATTTCCATGGTAGTTTTCTGTGCTGAATCCAAACCTCACCTCCGTTTTTTTCGTTGATCTCAAATTTTTGAGTTTTTTTGAGTTAAACATTTTTTCGAAAAATCAAAACTCGTGTGATAAAAGGGTGAAAACATTTTTTCCACGAAAAGCGATACATGCTTTCGATGCGTTTTTTAACGCAGAATCCATTGGTGTTTTTGTTTTTTCTATATCTCATATAGTTTTTGAGATATTAGGTGTACAACTTTGCTTCCGCCGTTATTCGATAGATGGCTGCAGCGGTAAGTGTCGGTTGAAATAGGCAGGTCAAAAATTTCACACAGTAAGCTTGGACATCTGTCAACATAACGATACCACCACATTAGTGAATTTGTGTTTGCATCAGAAGTGTATTCTCGATCGAAGATGTCAGTTTTCGAGCCAAATTCTCGTCATTTGCGGGAGGTGTTGGTTTTCTGCTTTCATTTGAAGAAAACTGTGGATGAGGCTCATCGAATGCTCTCAAGTGCTTACGGTGACGCTGCTCTTATTGAAAAAACGTGTCGTGAGTGGTTTCAACGCTTTAAAAGCGGTGATTTTGATGTCGAGGACCGGCATGGTGGCGGAAGAGAAAAAATTTTCGAAGATTCCGAACTGGAGGCATTACTTGC
>CAJFCO010017683.1:17439-39867 GCA_904066015.1 Synergus gifuensis | reverse complement strand
AAAATACGAGCTCCAACTTAAAAGGGCCGTGATTCGGGATGCGGTCAATCGGTAGATGAGTGTCATTAAATCGAAGAGAAAGGTGCGCGCCTTGGCGCGCGCAAGACATCTAGTAGATTTTAAAAGCCCGCACTAAACTTTCAGCCAATCGAAAGCCAAGAAACTTTCCACGGTAATATGGCGGCTATACACAGTTTCCCCTCTTACTTACATGGTCACACGCCCCGCAAGTTTGGACTCCATCTATACACGGAAAAAAATTTGGTACAGTTGCTGTCCCTGTAGATACAACTGCTGTGTTTAACGGAGGAGAGTTGCGCGACTTTCATTTGGACACGCTGCAGTCTCTCTGCAGGACAGCAACTGTCCCTTTTTGTTAGAGCAGTTGCCTTTGTTGAAGGAGCGCAGCGCTCCTTCCGCCAGAGGGACAGCAGTTACTCCATAAAAAGTACAGCAGCTAACCTAAAATAGCACAACAGTCGCCTTTTATTGTGGTGCAGCAGCAGCACTAGAGGTAGTGCAGCAACTGTACCAAATTTTTTCCGTGTATATTCTTACATCCATGGACAGTGCTCATCTCGGCAATAGCGTAGTCACAAGTGGACAGTATATAGTACTTTTATGTATAATTTGAATCAATGACAAATTAAAAAAATTTTTAAATGGCTGAGATATGAGTCAATGAGTAGCACCCTTTTTTGAAAATCCTTGTTGATGGTGTACCTAGTTTCTCGATCAGGAATTGTTTGAAAAAAAATTTTTTTTACTTATTTAGAAAGGTAATCTCTATCGTGTGACGTAGGGAAAAAAAATTTTTTAATTTTTTGTAGAAATGACAGCTGTTTAAAAAAAAATTTCTAATTTTTATAGAAATTTTGAGTTTAAAAAATTCATAACTTATGAACAGGGAACCCAATCAAAAAAATCCTACGTCACACGATAGACAATAGTATAAAGACCATGTGTTTAAAATTTTAACAAAATCGGTTGAGTAGATCTTGAGATATCATGTACACCAGTTTGAAAAAAGTAGTTTCGAGAAAAACGCGAAAGAAAAAACAGTACGGCGCGAATGAGACCAAATCGCGAAAAGCTGGCTAGAACTATAAAATGTTCATAAAATGGGCCAAATTCTGTCATTCACTGGTTTTTGGGGTCGCTGATTACGAATCCGGTGTCAAAAATTTCAAAAACAAAATGGCGGATCCAATATGGCGGACGAGTATGCTAAATAAATTTTGGATTATTTTCAAAATTGGTATAAAGGGGTTTTTGAAGTCGCTGATTACGAATCCGAAGTCAAAATTTAAAAAAACACAATGGCGGATCCAATATGGCGGACGACTATGCTAAATAAATTTTGGATTATTTTGAAAATTGGTATAAAGGGGTTTTTGAAGTCGCTGATTACAATTCCGAAGTCAAAATTAAAAAAAATGGCGGATCCAATTTGGCGGACGAATTGTTTATAAAATTGTTTATAAAATTTGTTTATAAAATAACAAATTGTTTATTGTCTTTCATGAATTTAGTTAAAAAACGGCTTTTATCTATAAATTATTCATATTTAGTACGAATCAATAGATGAATCACTGTCAATCTCCTTGAATCCATTTTCACTCACTTATTTGTTTATCAAAAATTCAATAAATTTTAAATCAATTGCTAACTTTCCCGGATAGGTGCTTCATTTCTTCTAGGTATTTGGGATTGAATCCAAGTATTTTTCGAAACCCGGTACTCTTCAAAAGAAAAAATTCTTTTTTTCATTTTTGATATTAAATAAAAAAATTATATAAATTTTTTTTTTTTAATCTGGATCAAAATTTTTGCGTGGAATTTTGTTAGCTTTTATTTAAAAAAAAAACGTTCAAATCGGTTCAGAAACGACTTCACAATATAAATTTGCCCGCGAAACCGTTTATGGCCCCCCTGTGGGTCCGAGCAGAACCTGAGTTTCAGTGACGCGTTCACTTCTAATTTCTGTAACTTCGGAAATAGTTTGAATTTTGAAATGATTGAACGCTTAAAATATTCTTAAAAGTATAAACAATTTATCTAAAAAAAAAAATCGATTTTTTGAAAATCTCATGGTAGTGTAACCCCTTAATATCTTGGTGAAATCGCTTTGAAGCTTTTCATCAAATTTTCAACTAAAGTCACGTAATCATGACTCTTCTGATTTTCAAAAAAATTCTCTGAAACTTTTTTGTAACTTAACCGAGCATTCTTCTATTTAACGGACATCTTTGTGACAAATTTTTCATCTCTAAATAAAGTGCGTATATGAAGTCCGTCGAAAATTCTTTCTTTCAATTTAGCATCACTTGTTTCTGGAAATTTCTTTCCCAAATATTGAAAACAGTTACCATCTTTGTCCAGAGCTTTGACAAACTGTTTGATTAGGATATGAAGAGGCGATTGGTAAATTAAATCCTTGTTTCTCTTGTGTGCCGAAATTCAGGGCACCTTCACGTGGTGACGGCGGAAAACGATTTTTTTTGGAATTCAGAAAAGTGATGATTACGAGACTTTAGTTGAAGATTTGTTGAAAAGCTTCAAAGCGTTAGGCTGCTTAATGAACTTGAAGTTATATTTCCTGCATTCTCATCTTGACTACTTTCTAGAAAATCTTGAAGAACAGAGTGAGCGATTTCATCAAGATATTAAGGAAATGGAACGTCGCTATCAAGGAAGGTGAAATGATGGCAGATTTTTGTTGGTCGCTTAAAAGGTCAAAAGAGCCATAAATTAACTTTGGAAAGAAAAATAAATCCACCATATAGATCTTTCGAAGACAAAAAAGTTCGTTACAAAAAAAAGAAGAGTGACACTGTTATTTTCATTATCCTAAAACACAAGTTACACCTTCCAAAATCGTTCTCTATTACAGGCATATCATACTTAAAAATCATAGACCTATCTCACAATCAAAAAGTTCCTAGTTCTACGGGATCGAAATTTAAACAAGTATATTTACGCGCGCGCGCGTGTGTGTGTGTGTATGGATGTCGCCATTTTTTGTCGCCCTATTAACTTAAAGACAGTTGTAGATAAATTGATGTAATTTGTAGGGTATATTGGCACCACCAATATCTCAAAACGTGCCAAAGGATTTTTCAAAATATTGAATTTAAAAATTTTTATGTACTTTTTAAATTTTTGTAAAATTGATTTTCCGACAATAACTTCTTAAATAATGAAAATTCAAAGCTAATGTAGGAAAGAAAGATTCCTTGCATCGAGAGGAATCGATTGACCTGTATGATTAATGAATTTTATTGAATTTTAAGAAAATTATGATTATTTTTAATTTTTAAAATTTTCATTTCTAAATGCTTCCTCTATGAGGAAGCAAATTTATTTGCAACATTATCATAATGAGGAAGCAAAGTGCTCAAAAAATGAGCACAAAAAAAATATAAATATAGTTAAATGGAACAACCAAGATCGAATTCACAGCTAGTTTAAAGTTTTTTCTGCCCTCCGGCCAGAAAGCGTCAACTTCCCGGCCGCTGCGCTAAACGAAGTTGCCGTTTTCTGGCGTCGTCGAGCAGAAAAATAGTATGCACACCTTGGCCAGTAAAAAAGAAAGCCTCAGATCACATTTTTGTCAACCTCGGCTTCGCCTCGGTCGACAATTACATGTGATCTGAGACATTTCTTATTGTACTGGCCTAGGTATGTAATATACTATTGTTTATTTGCTTAATTCTTTTATTCTTAAGTTTTGTTTTGTTTCTTTTTTTATGCTTTTTTGTATTGTCGCTCCAAGGAAGGTGAATCAAATGGTGACTTGAAATCAAATCAAATCAAATCAACCTTGACCCTATAGGGTCAAATGGACCACGGATTCGGATTCAGCGACCCAAAAAACGTGAAGAATAGTAGCCATTCTACTAAAAAGATTTTTTTGTTGATTTACCCTTCAATTGACCTTGATTAAGACTTGGTGAGGTTAATCGGACACCAGATTCGGACTCAGCATGCCGAAAAACATAAGAATATATGTATCAAATTTCTGCAACAAGCACTTTTGTTTTTTTTTGTGTGCCTGTGTTATTAGTCTTTAAAAGATCTATTCTTTAACACGTGAACGAAAACCACGTGTTTTCGAGCGTGTGAAGCGAGCTGAAAGTTGCTGTTTCCAGAGCAGTGAAATAAACTGGGAAAAGAACTCCTAACAGGGAAAAAAACTCCATCTGGAGGTAAAAGAACTCGCGACAGTACTGCCTCTGGCGGGGAATCTTGTAATCGCGCTATTCTAACCTCTGGAAACAGCAACTTTCAGCTCGCTTTACACGCTCTCAAACACGTGGATTCGTGCACTTTTTGAAGAAAATATCGTATAACTGTACTCGTCTTCGCTCTTGGGGCGCCTTCGGCGCCCTCGAGCTACGACTCGTTCTGCATACGTCACGCTCGACGAAAAACGCCTGTATGTATCCCTAGATGCATAATATACTATTAATTCTCCCTTAAGGGGTTAGTACCAAAGTTTTCACCTTTTCTTTAAGAATTTTTTTTTCAAATTAAAATTTATATTACAGATTCTAACTTTTCAAACATGAATATATATATAAAACACCATTACAAAATTTTTTTTTTTTTTTTAATGATAAATCTGGCTAGTATGGCTGCCGGAAGTTACCCATTTTAAAAACTGGTCGACATGATATCTCAAGTTTGGAGGCTCGGAAACACAAAAATCAACGAGATTTATAAAGATTAGACTTGTCGCTATCGCATGAACCAGAATAGTTAAAATCCGAAAAAAAAAGAAATACAAAATGGCCGACTTGAAAATTTTTCACCTTTTTTTTAACCGTAAATTGTTTAAAAAAAAGGTTAAATATTAATCAATAATTATGATTCTGGTTCATGCGATGAAGACACATGTGTAGAATAACATATTCAAATTTCAACCCGATAGATACAAAAGTTTTTTCTGAATCATGGCGACCAGGTTGAAAAACGTTGCTTCGAGAAAAACGTGTTTAAAGTTTTTGTTCTAAAATACAGGGTGATCCATTTTAATCTATAAGTATCTTCTAAAATACTTTATTTACGAAAAAATGGTTTAGACAAAAGTTGACCAGGATCAAGAGGGCCATTTAACTGTACCATAAATTTTGACCTTGAGTTCAATTTTCAAGGTCATTTGCTTCAAACGCGTGCCAAATGCACGTTCGGCGCGTTCGTGATGCTTACGTTGTTTTGCGTTTCTCGACCTGTTATCGACATTAATGACAAAAATAACGATTTGCTCAACAATTCTACATATATTTATTATAAGAATTTGCACTTTTTAGAAAATCGATTTTTCAAAAATTTTCTTTGTACTAACCCCGTAAGAATTTTTTGATAGGATAAGGCGTTTTCGTTTTAATTGTGAATAATGTTGTTAAACAGAGCCAAGTGCGAAACGCGAATGCTCTGATGAGAAAGAACCCAAAATAAATTAGTTTTATTAATTAATTTAAAATAAGAGTATATAGCAGCGATAAAGGTAGATAAGTGAGTGCAAGCGCGCGAAGCGCGATGTGCAACCTGAACAGGGGTATAAAAAATGTGGCCATTTGACAAAAACGGGGGGAGAGGGGATCAAATTTGACACCAATCTAATACATTCTAAAACATTCATTCTAATTCATTCATTCATTTCTAAACTAGATTACCTATAATTTATAAACGTAATATAATGTTTATTTATTTAGAAAAATGCACTTATTTCAATTCACAGTTGTGTTTTCAAAGTGATATTATTCTATTCCTTTCTATTTTTTCTTTTGTATTTTTTCACTTTTTAATTCCTCTTAAATACCCTTCCATTAAATTTTTCTAAATCGATTAAAAAGAATAGGTTTTGCTTTTGTTCTATTCGTAGGCTGAAAACTTTAAATTGAATAAAATTGGCGTATTAATATAGAAATTCACATTATAAATTTTTATAAATTCTTCTCTTTTTACCAAAGACAATTCAATTATTTGAGTATCGAATGCTCAATATGTATTAACTTACCAAAACTTAGGAGTTTCAGAGAAGGATTTTCCATGCAGAGAGAGCTTAATTTATTTAATGAGCCTTCTCGGTCCCACTCCTTAATAATAGATCAAGAAAGATCTTCAAGGTTAATGTATGTGGACGAGATAGTAAGATTGACGTAGGGTGGTGGTCGCTATTGTGTCACTCCATATATAACGGCTCTCGCGACACCCCGCAAGCTATTGTAAACATTCACCGCAAGTGCGGTAACATGGTTTTCAGTCAAAAGGTATCTAAGTTACTTTACGCGAGTTTCTGTTCCTCTAATTTGTGAAAAGATGCCAAACGTTCTCCCGCCTCGCTTACAACTTGCGAACGCATCTTTTACAAACATTTCGGGCCACGTATTTTGAGTTAAACTTTTCAATAAATGATCAAAATTTCTCAAAAATGAAATTGAGTCTCTCATTGTAATATTTATTAACAGAAATTTTGCAAAAAAGATGAAGTGCGGTTAAAGAAAAACTACCTGCAAGATTGTGTGAAAAAAAAAAAAATTACGAGAGTTTCTTGGAAGAGTGTGGAAGAAGGAACATTTTTGTGAAAAAAATGACTATGATTATTTTCGAAGTTATATTATTACTGTTTTTATGATCATATTAGAATTATGTATTGGATAAGATGGATAATAAAATTAATCTAGTAAATTCGCTTATCATGATTTATGAAGAATTTAGTTTTTTGTTTAACCGTTTCTGTACAATATAAAATCGAAAAAATAATTTTCGTTACCAAAGTTACCATAATAGAAAGTGATTACTTTTAAAATTTTTATTGTATAATATATTATAATATAATAAATTTTCTTTAACTTATTATTCTTATTTTTTAATTTTTTCTTCATATTTTCTTAATGATCTAATTTATTTTCGTTTCGCTTAATGATTTAATGACATTTCTTCTTTCTTAATTTCATAATTCCTAATAATTTCTTATAAAAAAATGTTGAATGTACATAAATAATGAATCTCTCAATTTCCAGTCGAATTATATAAGCCGAAAGTAAAATATAATGAATGCAAAGTGTTTTACTTTATTACCAGTTATTTTTTTTCCCGCTTTTAAAATTTAATGTCTCTATGTTTTTTTTGGTCCTCATGCTTTTATATGAGAAATATTCACTTTAATTTGCAAATGATAAAATTCCTTCTTTCAATGAAAAATGAGTATACATACTAGCATTTCACTATTTTTAAGAATAATGTTTATTTTTAAAAAACTGCTTTAATATTTTTGATAAAAATTAAAGTAAGTTTCTGAATTGAAAAGTACTCTTGTTAGTCAGATTTTAATAATTTAATAAGTAAATAATTCATTATTTTCTATAAAACAATTTTTTGTATTTAAATACGGTATTTAAATTTCAAACCTCAACTTGAAGCAAACTCGTAAAACGTGACAGTTATAACTGCAAAAATTTATTACATCTCTTTTCAATTGTTTTAAAAATAATTCTTTCAAACTTTTTTTTTTCGATTCTGCTATAAAGTTGATGAAAAGAATAATTTTGTTGCCCAAGATGACACCATGGTTGATGGCAGTCTTCTGCTTGGCGACAGCGGGCTGTTCTAACATCACTGATCAGCAGACATCAGAGAGTCAGCATAATCAACAGGTAGCAATCCTCAAGCAGATTAGGAAAGTCAACGAGGATGGTTCATACACTTTTGGCTATGAAGCCGGTGATGGATCCTTCAAGGTAACATTAGTTAAATAAATATATAAAAACACAGAGTGGCCACATGTCAGGGAACTCAGGGAATTTGGGAAAATGTCAGGGAAAATAGAAATTGACGTTTATGACTGTTTTATTTTTGTCGTATTACATACATACACTGTTAAAAAAAAACTGGTCAAAATTAATTATACTGTGAGTAAATTCATTTGCATATACCGTCAATTAAATTTAATATACCATTATGTTTTAGAATTAACATATAGCCATATTAAAATTAATATACTTTATATTAATATTAATATATCTTATATTAATATACCCTATATTAATTTTAATATGGTTTTATATTAATTCTAAAACATATGGTAATATATTAAATTTAATTTACGGTACATACTTTACAAAATGTATATTAAATGTATATTAATTTTGCAAACATTTTTAACAGTGTAGTTTTCATAGTATATTTAACAGATTTTAGAAACTTTCCAAAGATTTCGAAAGATTATAAAGAATTTAAAGGCATTACAAGAGATTTGTATAATATGTAAAAGAATTAATAGAATATTAAAATATTTCATGAAATTTTAAGAAATTTTTAAGAACGTTTAGGTAATTCAAAGAATTTTAAGGGATTATAAGTATTCTTATTCTTTACGTATTTTAAGGGGTTTTAAAGATTTTCATTGAATTGTAAAGGATTTATAAAATGCTTATAGAAATTTTAAAAATTTTGATTTTTGTAAAGATTTCACAACATTTATATGATTTATAAAAGATTTTGTAGAATTTTAAGGATTTTCAAGAGTTGTTAAAAAATTTTAGGAGATTTTTACGTATTTTAAAGGATATTAAAGTTTGTCGGTGAATTGTAAATGAATTTAAGAAGCTTGTAAAAATTTAAAGAAATTTCGACATTTTTAGAACGATTTTTATTGAATTTTCATAGATTTTAAAGAATTTATGAGATTTTATGAGATTTTATGAAATTTTAAATATTGTAGTAGAATTTTAAGGAATTTAAAGATGTTTCTAAGAACTAATGTACCTCCTGAAATTTTAAAATATTTCAAGGGATTAAAAAAAAACACTTTTTTTGAAGATTCCGTACATTTGTAGTGGATTTCAGAAGATTTCGTTAAGTTTCAAAAGATTTAAAGTGATATATTATACGAAATTTTTTAAAAATTTCAATAGTATTATTATTGAAAATTTGTTGGAATTTTTAATACTTTTCTGTTAGCGAAATTTGTCTGAAAGTCAGAGAAAAGTCAGAGAAATTGAAAAATTGAATCTTATGGCCACCCTGAAACAAAGTAAAGAGCAATCAGCAACCAAAAATAGAGAATAAATGTATCACTCAAATTGCTCAGGAGTTTAAACTTCAAACTTGTATCTACTTGAAAAAGCCACAAAAAGGCAAATTTGAATTAGGCATGATTATTCCATTTCAACCAGGGACTAAAGAAAATCAAAGTTTAGTCACTTTTTTCAATTGAGTAAGCATGAAAACAGCTGGCTAATCCAAAAATGTCTTGTAGCTTTTAACGTGGAGAGCAGAAAAGCGAAAATTTTGTCTGAAAGTGAGAATGCGTGATTGTTAGGTCGAGAGCCGTGACGTTTTAGGCAACGTCAAGGGTACTTTTGGTTTCGTCGATGCGGATGGTGAAATTAAGAGGGTCACCTATACCGCCTCAAATGGAACAGGCTTTAAAGCGACCACCGTCTCACCATTACAGGAACATGTAGCCGCTGTCCAGAGTAGGGTCAATCGTACCACATCCACATCCACCAGAAAGCCAACAGTCGTCTACGCAACTTCTTCCGAGACATCCACAAAATCTTCAGTCGTCCAGTCAATTCCAAGAACCCGAAAAACGACCACAACACCTCAAACACCCGCGTCAACAGGAGGAAGCATCAGTACTTCAACAATTGAGTCAACCACGAGACCAGGTCTTGCCCACTTCCGAACGACTACAAGAAGTAGACCCCGATTTGTTATCAATGGGCAACAACGTCCGCCCGTTTTTGAAGAAGAGACAGAAACCCAGGGAGATTCTCAGATCAAAAAACCTGAAGAAAAGACCTCAACTTTTAGGAAAATTATCTTTTCGAAACGTCCTGTTGATGTGACTCTTAGACCAATCACTGAAGAGTTCGAAGAGAAAGAAGAAGAAAAAATCACTACAGGAAATACTTTGAGACGACAACTACACGAGGAAACTACGAAATCAGTCCCTGTTGTTACAGTGGAACATCATAATGAAGACGATCATGGTGACCATGTCTATGGTGGAGCTTTATCAACATCCAGACCGCTGTTCACGACCAGTAATCCACCTAGAGTCATCCAAAAAGTCGCTAGTTTGAGACCAGAACGGGTAAAGACACTCTATGTTAGCAATAGAGAGACTATTGCACCAACTAGATTTGAACCACCAAGAGGTTATGAATCTGACTCTAAGACTCAAGAAGAGAGAGAAAATGCAGCAGCGGTGCCGCAGCAGATTCTAATAGGACCACTACGAGACCAAGTTAGAGATTATTCACAACAAAATCAGGAATCACCTATCTATGTGAGACAACTGGATGGATTCTCTCGGATTTTACCTACAGGAGGGATTTTAGTTAGGGGACCAGCCCCTGAGAACCTTTTGGAAGATGATCCAGCAGGTTATAAAACACCTTTACCTGCTAATAGGGTTCTTTATCGATCTTTGGCAAATCAGCAACCTATTTATTCGACCACGACAGAGCCGAATGTTCATTATTTGACAGAACAGCCTGTAGAAGATCCAAGAATACCGATTAACCCGGATTATTTAAGGAAGGACAGGCTTTACCGACCAATTCCTCCTTATTCTGAACAAGATCCTACTGGTAGGCCGGTGACACTCCAGCCTGTTAGGCCTATTTCAAGACCAATTTCAAGACCATTGGATGAAAGAGACTATCAAGGAGTCTCTCCTGATGGATATCAATATTCTGGACCAATAGCTCTACCTCCAGAACATCCAAACCCAATCGCACCTCCTTTAAGTCGTAGGGATTTTCAGATGCTTTTGAGAAGACTTCTTGTTAGTCAGTATGGAGTTCAGGCTTTGACGTATCCGAAGACTTATTTGGAAGACGCTCTCTATGATCAACAGCCTTATTCATCTTACCAGCCGTCGTACAGAACATCTGCTCCGAGACAAGAAATGGAATTTGAACCAAGGTACGGTGATCGAGTTCCATTTATTAGAGCTGCTCCAGTCGGTGTCAATTCTGCTACTGGTTATTCTAGACACATGGCGCCTGTCTATCAGTCTATGAGATACGATGACTACCAAGATGACAGACCTTATTCGAAACGAGTTTATAGACAAAAGTTTTATGCTCCTGAGGAAGCAGAGGATGGAGATGAGATACTTCCACCTCCGATTAGAGAAGCCCTTTTGTTAAGGATGTTGCAGCTGGCCATCAATGCTGATCGAACTCCAATGACTATGACGATGCCGATGACTACTCCTGTTTCCAGGTACAGGAAAATGGGTCCTGTTAGGAGTGTTCAGATTATCACGAATGATTCAGAAGAGGAGAAGGACTCAAGAAAGAAGGTCTAATCTTGAATGAATTGGTTCAATGATATTAAGATGATCCTCATTCCTGGATTTTGATAATGATAGATTAATGATCAGTCTAATATTGTCTGCAAGAAGAGAAAGGATTAAATGCTTAGCATGAAGTTGTGAACGTTACAAAAACGAAGAAAACCTGATTTTTGACTGTAGTAATTTTTTAAAAATAGAACTGTTGAAAATTTAATATTAGTGGATCTTCTGAAACTTTTCTTCAATATGCTGGTTTATTAATTATAAGAAACTGTCCGACATCATAGTCGTAAAGTTGTTTTCACCAAAAAAGATAGTAAAAAGTAAAATCTGATATTCAAAGTGAAAACTAAGTTTATTTCTCTTTTGATAAAGTGCTAAAATCATTTACTGAAGAAGATATGCTAGTTTTGACTTTGAATAATAGAGATGCTGTATGATATAAATAAAATATTACTTTGGATAGTTTAAAAAACTATGAATCAGGATTAGACTTTTATTATAGAAAAGTTTTGTAAATATTGGTATCATGATTATGAAAGGAAGTGCTGAACCAGGTTTAGTTGGTTGTTAAAATTGGTTGCTAAAATTTCTATTACATCTTTTAATCTGAATTCTAATTTGTTAGAGATGAATAGCTTTGTTTTGAGGGTATATAAATTTAAATATCTCAAATTAGCGAAACATGCTCATATAAGTTTGAATTTAAAAAAAATTCATTTTTTAATTTGTCATTCAGTTTCAGTCTTAAAAACAAAATGAATCTATAAATCATATTTTCCAGCTTCAATTCAATTAATCCTCGTGATCCCTTTCCCGACTAACCGAATAATCGTGCAGAGTTTTAATGCTCAGTGAAGAAATCGGTCACTTTCATTTTATCGTTCGAGCTGCTCCGCCTTCTAGAATCATTTCAGACTCCACTGGCCTCCAAGAAGCGGAAGTTTCGATCATAAGATTGTAAAAGCGGCCCTTAGGAAACTCCGACAATAATTTATTTCAAGGTACTCCTTCCCGACTTTTCATGTCTTTCAAGAAACAATGCTCTCATTAATGTCTTTTCTTTTAATCAAGTAGTTACGCCATAGAAAATGAATCGTGGGATTTCGTCTTTGCCGCTTCGCGATATGATTTCTATTTTTTATATTTACGACTCTACCACGGTACAACCCATGTGAAGAATGTAACGAAACACTATAGGAGAACTCAGTGAGGAAATTTTCATGAATGTAAATAGCACCTTGTCTTTTTTATTCTTCTTTAGAAAAGCAGGAATAAGAAAACTTTGCAATAATGTCAGCAGAATTCCATCAAAATAAGATTCCTTTGTAAATGGAACTATTTTAGTGAAAATATTTTTATGTTTTTAGTTAAGACACAAGACTTTGATACTTGTTTTGATTAACGTCAAGTAGGGTGCCTCATGAAATCCTTTGTTTTTGATTTTCTAAAACCTTAAATCTGAAATTCCTTTCTTTTGGTGAGAAAATGATTCCCTATTTAAAAAAAAAAACGAAGAATAATTTATTAGGATGCTTAGATGCTTAGGATACTAGAAAACTTTGGATGAGAAACAAAAATTTAAGGTGGCTATTAGCACCCTTTAAATTGCGATTTTATGATAAAGTTAAGATTAAAGGGTTAAATTCTTGCTCAAAGATGCAATACTTTCATTACGAATCAAGAAGGACAATACCAATGTCTACTCCAAACAGTAAATCATCACATTAAACAATTTCCAAAATCTCGAAAGAGTTCGATCAAAGAAGGATTATGGAGAATAGCATGATTCTCTAACGCATGTGATTTAGGAGTAATTTATGTATTAAAAGCTGAATAGTTTAAAAATTTTGTTATGCACGGGTTTTTAGTTCAAAAATATTATTCGTTTATATTGAATTTAGAAAATAAGCCACCACAGACTTTCTTTTTACAAGAATTTATCAATTTTTAAAATTTCTGAATAAATGATTTTACATTTCTAGGACAAGTATTAATAAAAAAAATTTTTCAACAGTAGAAATTGTTGCGAACAAGGTAAGTAATATTTCCTGAGAGTTTTATAATTTTTTAAAAAATTTTTAGGGATGAATTTGACCATTTAATCTCAACTTTATCATAAAATCGCAATAAGGCCACACTAGGGTGGTCCTTAGTTTTCGATTTTCGATTCTTCTTGGTCTCACCCGCCTATTTTGTTATAATGACCAAAGAAATGATCTCCACCAAATTTTAACGAAATCGGCTAATATTAACATTTGCCTCAAAGCACTCAAAGTTTCTTATGCAAAGAACATGGGGAAAAGTACCGTCCAATTTCAAATGCAGATACTTTTTTTTATATTTTACCGGAATCCTTTGGCTCTATGAAATTGTGATCTTTAGACTATGTTAAAAAGACACATCTAAACGAAAATTTTTTTTTTGAAAAATTTACAAAATGGCAGACCCCTAAATATGAACCAAAATTACAATTTCCATTTTGTAAATTTTCCAAAAAAAATTTTTTCGTTTAATTCCGGTGAAATATAAAAAAAATACCTGCATTTGAAGTTGGACAGTACTTTTCCCCATGTTAATTGCATAAGAAACTTTGAGTGCTTTGAGGCAAATGTTAATATTTACCCATTTCACTCAAATTTGGTGGAGATCATTTTTTGGTCATTATAACAAAATAGGGGGGTGAGACCAAGAAGAATCGAAAAAAAAACCACCACTATAAGGACCGCCCTAAGCCAAACAGTGGTTGGAAAAAGAAATCATTTGACAAAAGTTTTTTTTTGAAACCATAAGAAAATGTTAATTACCTATTATAGTACTTGCTAGGGATCCCAATGGAGAAGAATTTGATAATAATCTAATCTTTAAAGTGGTTTATAACGTTGAAAAGAACCAACAAAGTAGATACTTTTGAAATTCATCACTCATGACAAATAAGGTTCTTTTTAAAAGGCGTCGTACTCTTAACATAATTAGGTTTGATAAAATATCGTAGAAGTAAATTAAAGTATGCTATCAAAGGTTTGGAAAATGAGAGCAGTTAGTCCCTACTATAAACTATACAAAGACGATACTACAAATCGTACCTCAACTACTTTCTGAACGTGAGTGCTGTCATATTTGTAGTAATTGAAAAAGTTCCGGCAAGTCCCAGCAAAAGAAAAAATATGTACATAATTCAGAGTTCACAACGAATACAGGGAACTTTGATTTAGGTGCGCACATCTGCGATCTTCTGAGAAAAAAATTATAATATTAAAAATTATTTTCAAGTTTTTGTGTATACAAAAAAAAATTGAAAAATTCTTCCAAAACGAGAAGATGGAAGTTTGCATCCTAATATTTTGAAGCTACTGAAGACCACATCAAAAATACAGGTGAAAATCGTGTAACGATAGTGGAATAGTTTTCTTTAATTGCAAACTTAATAATAGTTTGTTTTCGTTAATTATTACTCTTATTATTCATTTCTGAGAGCAATATATACTCGTTTCAAGTAAAAATTTATTTTTGTAAATAATTATTTTTTTCCGAGAAATGTGAGCCACCTTAAAATTCTTTTTTTTTCATCCAAACAAATTTTAGGAATACATTGCATCCTAATAAATTAGTTTCTGCATTGCACAATATGGAATAATTTAAATTGTAAAAAAACAAAAACAAAAAATGGAAAAAAACTTTGAAAAATTCAATATTAAGTATAAAACACTTCATATCGACCTCCAAATATTTTTTTCTTAAGAATATAAAAAAATAAGGAATCAGTTTCCTCACCAAAAGAAAGACATTTCAGAATTAAGGTTTTAGAAAATCAAAAACAAAAGATTTATGAGGCACCCTAACGTTTTACCGTCCAATAAAGTTCATTCGACGTTGATAAAGTCTGGTACATATCTGTAATCTAGTTAATTGAATATTGAATTCTTATTAATAATAATAAAGTAGACTTAAATGCGTAGAAAGACAAGTACTTGTATTCACATCAATAGGCGCGTGCTCGCATCTATGTTTGTGAAAATAAAGAAGGAAGAGAGATGGAAATGGCAAGACTGTGAGAATTCATTTTATAAGTTCCTGATAACAAAGGAGTAGAGAATAATAACCTTCACTGGTGTCGGTAATTAACGTCTCGTTGCAACATAAACGTTACAGTACCGAGACGTTCGGATTACGAGCATTCAGGGCGGAGATCATGGCATCTCACATATGGTTTCCACGAACTGAAATCTCCGGAGACATCCAGACAGTGGACTCATGAAGAATCGGATTCTGAGAAAGTATATTTACGTGGCAGTCGTTCCCAAAGGTGTAATTCGTCTCGTAATTTTCTTAGATATAGATAGATTAGAACGATGAGAAGTTTTTAACTCTTGTTTTTACCTTCGTTATATAAACGCTTTATATATTTGAGACAAAATATTTTTATAGAACTATGGTATCATTTTGCAATGCAAAATTCTCACCTTTACCCTACAAACCACTAAGAAAAAATCGAAGAAGAGTTTAATGATCATTAAATGCGTAAAAAACACATATTTACTTTTTATCCTGATTACTCCTTACCTTCATCAAGAGCAATATATTAATTACCGCTAAAGCAAGTAGTGTCTATTTTCCTCAAGCACAAAATACTTTTACAAGAATTTTCTTGTATAGGTCGCTATTAACGTTTCTCTAACGTTTAGCAATGCACCTATTATATGTATAATTGTATAACGTGTCCAAGTTATTTGACAAAACAAAATAGTACATTCTCGCACATGTATGGAACCGTATTTTTTGACACGACATGTGCGAAGCTTGATTTAGCATACGCTTTTTTAATCGAGCGTGTGCGATATCGAATTTCGTGCACGGAGTATCAAAAATCCCTTTTTATCTAGCCAAGCTGTAATCACCTGTGCCAGACTTCGCCCACAAAATCAGCATTACTCATGTTTAAAGATTCATTGGTATCATTTAATTGATTAACGGTGATAAATAAAACTAGCTGTGAACTTGTATCAACTTTTGTGCTCATTCAATGAGCACATTGCTTCCTGTAAGCAAATATGATTTGCTTCCTCATAGAGGAAGCATTAAGTATTCTTTATATCATCATTAAATTTTGATTATTTGAGAAGATATATTCAAAAAATTCATTTTCGAAAATTAAAATAAAGCACAACTTTCTTATTTTTGAATGAAATGCATTAATCTTATAGGTCAATCAATTCGTCTCGCCGCAAAGAACTTTTATTTTCCTTACGTCAGCTTTGAATTTTGAATATTTGAGAAGTTATAGTTGAAAAACTAATTTTTTTAAATTGAATAGAACCATAACTTTGTTATTTTTCAATGAAATGAAATAATATTATAGACCAATCGATTCGTCTCGATGCAAGGAACATTTATTTTCCGTACGTCAAGTCAAAATTTTGGTTATTTGAAAAGTTATAGTTAAAAATTAATTTTTGAAAATACAATTAACCATAACATCCTTATTTCTTAATGAAATGCATTAATTATATAGGTCAATCGATTCGTCTCGATACAAGGAATCTACGTTTTCCTTACATCATCTTTGAATTTTGATTATTTGAGAAGTTATAGTAAAAAAATGAATTTTAAGAAAATTATAAAAGTACATAAAACTTCTAAAATTAAATATTTTGTTAAACTATTGTAAGAAATTCAACTAGGTGTATAATGAAATAACTATGCAAAATTTCATCAATTTATCTCTACGCGTTTTCAAGAAATTGCTGGGTCGTGACATACATCCACACACACACATCCGGACAATTTTTCAGGACATCATGTTAGATATATTGACATTAAAATATGTTGAAAAAAACCTTTTTTAAGAAACTGGATTTTGTCACCACCACAAAGCTTCCTCTATGAGGAAGCAAAATGCAATAAAGTATAAAATGTTCTTGATGAAGCTCTTAAGTCTTTGTCTTTTCCTTTCTTTTTTGTTTTTTGCATTCTCATCAGAGAAGGTATTAGATTTGTGTAAAATTTGACCCCCCCAGTTTTTGTCAAATGTCCACGTTTTGGGACCCCCTGAACCCGAAAAACATGTTTTTACGAATGTGTCTGTCTGTCTGTGGGTCTGTATATTTTGTTTGTGAGCACGATAACTTTCGAAAGAATTGACAGATTGGATTGTCCTTTGGTATACTCTTTAAGTGTCCTAAAATGAAGGTCAAGTTCGTTGGCCAGCCATTTTGGATAAAAATTCCAAAAGTGGGAGCATTTTGAAAAATTTTGAAACCACTTTTTCTTTTAATCTAAAAATTCTAATGACGTACGTTCGTAGTACTCAAAAAGTCGAACAATTTTTCTTAATGACTTTTTTGGATAAAAAAAAATTGAAAGACATAACATTTTGAAAATCTAAAAAAATGAAGGAAAACATAAATTAGAAGCCAAACAACGCACGATATGAAAAAAAGTCTAAAGATGAAAAATGTTTCTTTTTGAACGCCCTATAGGATCCGCATAACAACTTTTTGAATTTCCTTAAAAAATCGAAAATTCAAATTTTGAGCCAAAAAACGCGAGATGCAGAGAAAATGATAAGAAATATAATTATTCGCCTTAAAAAGATCTACAAGTTCTCCTTTGGCCATTTTTCAATAGGATGAGTAGTTTTCGTTTAAATCGTGAAAAATATTGTTAAACAGAGCCGAGCGCGGAGCGCGAGCTTTAAATCAAATATCGAGCGCGAAGCGCGAGTGCCCTGATGAGAATGTGCTCCTTAAGGTCGATAGAACCTTAAGTAAATTAGTTAAATTTTGCATTCAAAGCTGTAATTTAATTTAATTTAATTAAATTTTTAAAAATATAAATTACAAATATACAAAAATAAATTAAAATATAAAAATATAAATTATGTAATTTAATTAAATTTAAAAAAAAAACATATATCTTTAAGCGTCCTGTAAAGCGCAAGCTTCACTAAGGGCACAAGCGCGCGAAGCGCGCAACACGGAGCGCGAAGCGCGCGATGAGAATGTGCCCGCGAAGCGGGCAGATTTTTATTTTTGTGTTCATATAAAGAGTAATTCATGAAGAAGGTCATAAAGGACATCTTTAGTTGAAAAAGTGGAGAACAATACATCTGAAATAGAGTAATATTAGAGCAATCTCCTCTCTGTAAATGCTCTGCCGTTTCTCCGCTTAATATACGTGTACTAATGCACTATAATTCTAGAGATAATATATACTTTACATTTGAGTGTAACCCGTTTCTCACATTTTTCTTACTACGCTTAATCGAATACGATGATGCATAGTAGGCGCTCGAATTTTTTGAATTTATAATTTAATCAAAGGATTAGTCATAATGAATTCATACAAATGATTTAAAAAATATTAACTTGTATGCGCCTTTTAATACTTTCAATGTACCTTTTTAATGAACATTTGTCGTGGATAAGTATTACACGCATATTTCAGATGTTAATGTTCCATCGGAAGTGATAAGTAAATAATTACATAAGCAGCGCATAGAAAAGTAATAATTATATAATAATGTCGCTAAGTTGCAGCAACAGCGGAAACATGTAGGAACACTTCCGCCACTTGAAGAACGTACGTGCATTGGGTGAAGTTTCTATTTTTTTTTTCACTGAGAATAATGCTCAATTATAGAGCACGGTTATATTCAAAGACAAACTACTCAAAGGAAAGTCACTTAAAGAGACAATTTACTGTACAATAGTAGTGTAGCGTGCATTTGCACACGTACGATCAGGAAGTAACTAAAAAGGGGAAATTTTAATGACCAGACTTATCAATTAAGTACTACTCAATTACTTTGTTATTTAAAAACTTGTTATAAATTCATCATTTGCTTTCTTTTCTTGATATCCAAAGTGTTATCATTATATTTATTTTGAAATTCTATTTGAGTACTTTTCATTTACACGAAAAGCAATAAAACTTCCGTAAGAAATTTTAAAATAAGTTCATCCGCAGAATCGATTGACGTATAAGAGTGATTCTTGCGAAAACATTATTGTTGTACTCATTTTTTATACCTTGGATTTTGCTCTAGCTGAACGTATAAGGCACCTAAACAATGATTATAATTATAGATAAAGAGCCTCACAGTGCAGACTGAATTGGAAATTTTAATATTATACGACAAGATAACTTCATCACTGCACGTGTCTTTGATCTCACTTCCACTTCTTTTCTCACGCATTATTGCATTTCGTTTGACTCGATCCTAATCCATTATTCATGCGATTCACATTATTCCCATGACGTGATCTTAGTTTATTGAATGGTACACACCAATGTTATTCTCACGTTCCATTAGGTGTCCTAGTAGACGACAATGAGTTCCTGAAGGTAACAATTTATTTTGCCTTGATCAATTGAAAATTTTATAGGAATTATTCACGGGCTGGCCACATGTCAGGAAAATCAGGGAAGTGAGAGAAAAAAAAATTTATCAGGGAAATTGTCAGCTATTAGGAAGCGTAGAAATTGATCTATTATACATTCACACATTATAGTTTATGTAAAATATTGTAAGTGTACATTATTAACCCCTACAAAATAATAACCGTGTATACAAGTATACTTTTGGGTCTTAGCATCTCACATGGGAAAATGCGCAAACTCAAGATCTCCTTGAGATCGGAAAATCGAGGTCAGATCAAATGCAGGAGGTGGAGTCCATGTCAAGTGATCACAAGAATTTTCGTACTTGAATCGGATTTGCGTGTAATTCGGTGTAATCAGTTCTTTAGTAGTTTTGAAAAATCACAATAAATATTTTTGGAAAATTCCAAAACATGGCGGAGATATGGGACTGAAATTTTTTGGACCTTTTTCTTGGAAACATCATATCTTTGTTTCTAATTAACTAATTTAGCTTTTTAACGTCTCAAATTTTTTGTATTAAAACGTACTTTCATATAAAAAAACTGAAAGAAAAAACATTTTTTTGACTTTTTTGCATTAAAAAAAAATCGCTTTTTTGAAAAAAACAAATTTTTTATTTTATTTATTTTTTTACCAAATAAAGGTCTACATCTGCTTTACAGCTTCTGTAAATTTCAGAGTGGGTCTCTCAGTAGTTTCGGAGAAAAAAATTCAAACGCAACGTCTTGCATGACGAAGTCTGTTGGAACTAAGCAGCAGCGTGGCCCGCCGCCGCCGCGCCGTTCTAACACACTTCGTCATGCAGGACTAGAGTTTTAAAGAAGTAATATTACGATGGTAAAGGTGATATAAACGGTAATATTACGGTAATATTAACGGCCCAATGTTACTTTCATCGATTTTCGGTAATTTTCATTATTCCATTGTAAAAAATATAATAAATAGAATATAATTTATTGGAATTATGCCTCTTTGATATGAAAAATTATTTTAAGCATTAATTCATGCAATAAGATATACTTTTCATATGAAATACATAATTTATTACATGAAAATGTGTAGCAACCTCTTCAATGTGTATTAGGGTGGTCCTTATTTTTCGATTTTCGATTCTTCTTGGTCTCACTCTCCTATTTTGTTATAATGTACTCTTAATCTAATTTCTGATTATATATTTCATATTTTATTTAAATTTGTAAACATTGCGTAACTTTTTGAAAATAGTAACGAGGTACCCATTTTTACTTTAGTGAAAATTTCAACACATATTTCCAACCATAAGCTTTGTAACAATATAATTGATTTTTCCTCAAAATTTATAGATTATAGGACGAAAATCTTAGAAAAGACAAGTTTTAGAGTATTTCATAAGGCGCCATGTTGAATTTTTCAAAATTTTGTCTTTCCTACATCAGAAAATATGTTTCTTTGCAATAATATAGTCTTTCTATTGACATCTGAAAAGATGTGATCGAGAAACAAAGAAATAATGAGTAAAAAAAAAATTGGCGGCCATCTTGAATTTTTAAAAAATTTTGAGTTTTCATTTTCATCACGTGCTTTCTAATAAATAAATCTGCCTTTTGTATAAATTTGACGAGATTTTGTTATCAATTGTGGAAATTGTAATTTTGGTTCAAATTAGGGGTCCGCCATTTTGTAAATTTTGCAAAAGAAATTTTTCGTTTAAATGTGTTTTTTTAACATAGTCTAAAGATCACAATTGCACAGAGCCAAAGCATTCCGGTGAAATATAAAAAAAATACCTGCACTTGAAGTTGGACGGTATTTTTCCCCATGTTAATTGCATAAGAAACTTTGAGTGCTTTGAGGCAAATGTTAATATTAACTGATTTCGCTAAATTTGGTGATGATTTTTTTGGTCATTATAATAAAATAGGGGGGGGGGGGGGTGAGACCATGAAGAATCGAAAAAAAAACCACCAAGTGTAAAAAGGACCACCCTAGTGTATAGTGACAACTCTGAGTGTTGTTAAATTCTCGGTAATTTTTTTATTCTTTCCTTTTTCATGCCGTCATCTTCAGGAAGGAAATGAACAACAAATAAATTACCTAGAATTTAAGAACACTTAAAACTAATATTTTGTTTTCATTGTATAATAATCTGGATCGATTATCACTAATTATCGGACGGGAAATAGGAACTGCCTGGGGAGGGAGCTGGAAATAACCAATACAACAATTTAAGAAATAAACAAATATATTTACTAGCTAAGACCACGAGCTCCAGCCCGGAATAACAATAATGAAAAAGCACCAAGGCCAAAAAGATGGCTCACAAAGAAATATGATCGCGGCCCAGTAACGAGAGATCTTGACACTTTTAGCTGAAGAGAGAGACGGGACTCTCAATGGTGCACGACCGTCACGACTGCTGTCCAACAAGAGAGAGCGCGGGGTGGCCGATAGGGATGGCAAAAGTATCGATACTAATGATATATATCGATACACCACAAGTATCGATAAGTATCGATACATTTTTTGCTTAACGATATATATCGATATTTTCATCTCCCATTCTCCATTGGTGGTGTAAGCAAAGATATTTTACCTAGATGCGGCAAGGGTTTAGTTAGACCACACGTTCATAGAGCGGTGCTATCGGCGTATTTGTGGCTTCGGTTTTTTTCGGTACCATTCGGCTAAATTCGGCAGTGCCGCTACGTTTAAACGGATTATTTTGACCACACGCCACGAGGTGG
>CAJFCO010017682.1:11971-30161 GCA_904066015.1 Synergus gifuensis | reverse complement strand
AGCCATTTTGGATAAAAATTAAAAAATTTGGAGCATTTTAAATTCAAAATTCAGAAAAAAGAAAAATTTTAAAAAGTCAAACAACGCACGATATGAAAAAATGTACAGAGGTGAAGAATGTTTCTTTTTGAACGCCCTACTGGTTTGGGATAAAAGCTTTTTGAATATTATTAAAAAATCGAAAATTCAATTTTTGAGCCAAATAATTTTTTTTTAATATACAAATTCTATGTACGGATGTTGGTAGTACATAATCAAAATGTCGAAAAATTAGTGATGCAATGACAAGACAAGAATTTATTGATTCTTGAGTTTATCGCTCGATATTGAAAAAATATTGACAACGAGATATTTTAAACATCTTTTGTTTTTTATCGTCTTGTCTTGCTGTCATTTTCTCCAAGAAAATCGAGCGATATTATTTAATATTGATCGGTCAAAGGAAACTGTCACTTTGACAAATTAGTTGTGACATTCTATTTAAATGTGTGCAGATTTTTTTGATGAAATGGATAATACTACAAGTAAGAAAAGAGCAGGGAACCGATCGATTGAAAATGAAAAGTAATATATAAAATTGTCTCGAAAATTTATTCAAAATATATTATAATATTTATGACCAAAAAATCTGTAATTTAAAAATGTTAGTGAACAGAAAGATGATCCCAGCAGGAAGCTCAAGGAGACCTTATGTGGATCCTGAAAAAAACAAAGCCGCCACGTGTAAATTGTGTGCAGAGAAATGCATGAGTGAACGAATCATACGCATAAAAAACAGCAATACTTCTGGTTTGAAGAGACATTTGGAAAATTATCATCAGGATGCTTATTTTTAATGTATATCAAAGCAAATTACTTTACTCCAAAGTAATTTGGAGCAAAGACAGCATTCAAGATTATCGCTTGCCCTCGTTTGTTTATTGATTTTCTTGACTGAAATGTCAAGACGAGATTAATTTTGTCTTGAAGTTCGATACAAATTATTGATCTTGAGTTTTATTGTCTTGTCTCGCTTGAATGCATCACTACGAAAAATTTATCCTTATGACGTTTTGCGATAAAAAAAAAGTTAGACTAATAACATTTCGAAAATTAAAAAAAAGAAACAAACGAACAATAAAATTAAAAAACAAATAACGCACGATATGATAAAAAGTTAAGAAGAGAAAAACGTTGCTTTTTGAACGCCCTACAAAATTGGAATAACAACTTTTTGAATTTTCTTGAAAAATCGGAAATTCAAATTTTGAGACAAATAAAAGGAGACACAGAAAAAATGATAAGAAACAATTGTTTGTAATAAAAAGATCATCAAATTCTCCCTTAAGCATTTTTTTATAGGATCAGTAATTTTCATTTTAATCGTGAAAAATATTGTTAAACAGTGTCGTACGCGAAGCGCGAGTGCTCTGATGAGAATGTGTTCCTTAAGATGATCTTAACGAATTAATCAATTGATCTTAATAAGTTCAATTGAATCTTAAGTAAATTATTTTTTTTCTTCATCTAGAACGAAAGTATTTAATCAAAATTAATGTATACCCTCGACGTTCTCAATATTAACGCTTCCAATATTAATACGTTTCCAATATTAACCGCATTCTGTTCTCAATATTAACCAGCATGGACCTAAAATCTCACTTGATACCATTCCGCATGCATTGCGCTCCGACATCTGATTGGTTTCTATTGGCGCGCAGTTTAAAATGCTAAAAAATATTATTTTATGTGCAATACGCATGCGCAATTGATTTTACATTTAAGAAAAGGAATTTGGTTAATATTGGGAACCCCTCCGGCTTGGATTTCGTTAATATTGGGAACTTCGAGTGTATATAGCAGCGATAGTGGTTGACAAGTGAATGCAAGCGTCCCGCATCAAGGAAGCGCGCGAAGCCCGCAACACGGAGCACGACGCAAGAAATTTTTTCACATCATGAAAAGTCAATATTTAAATTTTTTACCAAATTTAAAAAGAATAGTTGACAATAGTATATTACATATACTATTTTTCATAACATCAATTGAAAATTCGACTTTCGATGGTAGGGTGCAAGTTCACCGCAGTATCAATTCTCCTGTCATGAAGGATGACGCATTCATAAGAAAGAATTAATTAATAATTAATTATAATAATAAGTTGTAACCTGAAAAAGAATACAATTTGAGGAGGGGGCGGTTAGAATTTTTAAGGGGAAATGGATACGGAACTTCCGAAACAAATATCACGAGGAACTCTCCACTTCTGATAGGGTCTCAGTGTGCTAAAACACCGTACTGAAGTTGGGCCCACTTGAATATTTTATAAAAAAATCGGATTTATGGAGGCACCACAATGACAGGACGGGGAAGAGGGTCCATGTTAACAGAACTCAAAATAATCCTCGTTTAAGTATGTTGGCTCTGAAAAGGGCCGATTATTTGGTGGCTCTAAAAAGTACCGAATTAAAAAAAAAGAAAAGCGATTTAGAATAATCGTTTCCGTGGAGTCGTAGTCGGTTTCACAACCACAGATCGTACAAGCAGTTCCTTGGGTGAGAATTGTTGTTGATCTGCTGGTAGAGGTCGGAATCTCTCATCTATGGTCCTCTGACGCGAAGTGACGTGATGCGAGACCTGACATCGATGCAGTGTCTCCAGATCGTGGGATTTTGCGGCCCCCACTCTACGTCCCACGAGCTCATGCTTTCTCTCTCTAGCAACAGTCACGAACCTATTGATAGAGAAAGATAGCATGAGCTCGTGGGTCGTAGAGTGGGGGCCGAAAAATCCCACGATCTGGAGACACTGCATCGATGGTTTTAGATAGTGTTGCATTTATGCTATAACGCGACGAGATCTTCCGATCCTCAGTCACCACCGGTCGTCATCGCAGAGGGTGATAACCTCAGGAATAAGGCTTTTTACGTCCTGAATGCGAGGACTGAAGTAGATGCTCTTGCCAGGCGTGATAGGAACCCCATTGCATAAACGGAAACAATCCGGACTAAAGATGACGTCATATGGGAATTGGGGCGGCGAAACAGGTCCTAGCGTGCGTGTGACAGATTGTACGAGCAAGGGAAGAACACTGCTATTGGAACTCGATGGAAGTTCCATCCCGGCACTCTCCACTTGTTGGACGGGAAGCGGTACCGCAATCACGGAACTGTTCGAAGCATCTTCTTTCTCCATTAAGGCACGACGTAGTTTGGCCGCGATCCTCCGAAGTAAGTTCAATCGGGCCCGGGGTTTTTTTTGGCAAGCCTGGGACAAAGGACATAGGTACCCGAAACACAGGAATATCACACTCGAAAAAAAGGAAGTGTTGCACGTAGCACTGTGTAAGCCCCAGACGCGAGTTGGTCACTAATTTAATTATTTAGACTCCCGGCACGAGTTATTCTTGAATTGCGCATAAGAAAAGAAGGGATGAATGTCGATTTATCGTTCGGTCCTGGGTCGGTATCTGTGGAGACACTCGAGAACTCGTAACGAGATAACCGAGGGAAAGGATGGTGAGGAAGGATTCTTCATCTGACGTTTTCTCGGTTCTTTACCGGTATCCTATGGACACACGAGAACTCGAGGTGAAACGTCAGGGAAGTAAGGATGAGAAAAATTGGGAAGGATGTAGAGAGAAAAGATGAGTAGGGAAATAAAAAAATGCGTGTCTTCTTTCTTATGCTCGTTGATCGTCGAAGAGAAGAGAGAGCCTAGATCAGTAAGGAGTGTTTTTGTCAGAGTCCCGAAATGATTTCTATGTTCGAAATCGAAAACTAGAATGAGTTGCTCCCGGTGAGCGACTCTGTATTTACGTAGCAGGTACGTATTTTCGTAGTTTTCTCAACAGAAATTGACATTTGCAAATAAAAATCATCAAGTATTGATGAAGGCCAACTAATGCGAGTTTTTTAAGTTTATTTTTGGGTTTTCCCACGGCAAATGAATATTTTCAAATAAAAATAATCAAATATTGATGAAGGATAACTAGTTTGAATATTTTTAGGTTATATTTAGGGTGGCCAGATGGGTCGAATCAAAAACTGGGACACTCTAAAATTTTCCATGTATCCCCCTCCTCCTCCTATATAAAAAGGTCACAAAAAATTTATGTCATGTTTTTTTTATTTTTTTATTTTATCATGAATATTTGAAAACATTTTAAATAATCTTTTTTTGCACTCGGTATATAATTATATTTATTTATATTTTTCAGAACCGCTGATTTTTCGCACTAGAGGCAAGTTTTTAGGTAACAGTAAATACTTTTTAAACGATTCACAACTTATGTCTGAAAAGTTGAATTGTAGTATTGTACAGTCAACCGTTGATTCTTTCAATTATGTGATTTCCAATTAGCTCTGATATTAAAACCTCGCTCGCCATTGGTTATGCATACGAAGTTAGATTAATAATAGACAATTGCAAAGCACTGATCGGTGTTCCTCTCTGTGGCAATATATGAAATATATCATGGTCATTAACTTTCTTTGTTTTCTTTCTGCTTTCTTTCGATTCGTTATTATCGGTAAAAAAGATTTCATAAAATTGTAGAAATTTTTTTGGTTTTATGTGACATTTACGAAAACCGGGACATTTCAAGTGAAATCATGAAAACCGGGAAATTTCAGGTGAAAACCGGGACGCCCCAAAAGTTGTCGAAAACCGGAACATGTTCCGGTAAACCTATAGTTACGTTTCAGTTTTCTAAACTGAAATTTACATTTTCAAACAGTCATCAAGCATTGAGGAAGGTCAACTAATTCGAGATTTTTAGGTTATGTTCGGATTTTCTCTAGGCAAATGGATATTTTCAAATAAAAATAATCAAATATTGATAAAAGATAACTAGTTTGGACATTTTTAGGTTATGTTTTAGTTTTCTCAACGGAAATGGATACTTTTTAAGGAAAAATCATCAAAAAATCATTAAGACTAACTATTTTCAATTATTTGAGGTTATGTTTCCCTTTTCCGTACAGAAAAGAATATTTTTAAGCGTGTGATCAAATATCGATCAGGACCAACTAATTTGAACTATTTATAATTTAAAATTAATATCTCTACATTTCGACGGAACCTCCCCATCGCGTCCTTACCATTAAACGATGAATTGTATCCTAACATATCCATTTCCGTTGAAAAAAACGAAATATAACCTTGTAAATAGTTCAAATTAGTTATAATAGTTAATATCCTTATAGATATTTGTTCACATTCACTTAAAAATATCTTTTTCCGTACGGAAAATGGAAACATAATCTCAAATAATTGAAATTCATTAGTACACATGATTTTTTGATGATTTATTCTTCAAAATATCCATTTCCGTTGAGAAACCCCAAATATAACCTCAAAAAGCTCGAAATAGTTAGATTTTATCAATAATTGATGATTTGTATTTGAAAATGTCAATTTCTGTTGAAAAAACGGAAACATAATCTAAAAATGTACAAACTAGTTATCCTTCATCAATACTTGATGATTTTTTTTGAAAAATGTCAATTTATTTTGAGAAAACTGAAACACAACCTAAAAAGCCCAAACTATAGTTATAGCCTTCAACAATATTTGATCATTTTTGATTGAAAATATCCATTTGCCTTGAGAAAATCCAAACATAACCTAAAAAAGCTCGAATTAGTTGGCCTTCATCAATACTTGATGATTTTTATTTGAAAATATCCATTCCCGTTGAGAAATCATAAACATAAATTCAAATTTTCAAACTATTATTCTTTAAAAAGTTTTAATGATTATTCTATCAAAATTCGGTATTTATTTGCTCACAGCGTCACTTATTTGTGTGCTCTGTAGAAACCATTCGTCATATTGTACGGTATTAGTCATTTTTTAAGATGCGTATGCCTGTCTTTTAAATTGTATTCACACCTGATGAATATCACTCTGAATATAGCTACGGGCGGGGGGAGAAAAATCATGCTTTGGATAATGCAAAGATGCCTTTTGTTCAGTTTTTTTTTACATTCGACCCTAAAATTGAAACTATCCAAAGTTGAATTTTCAATTTTGATGTTATGAAAAAAACATAACATCATTTAACATTAATATTCAAAGAAAAAATCCCCCGGTGCCGGTACACTTCAGATATTATTCCTCATATTTGCATAGTTTCTTACCTGAAAAATGTTTGTTTTCCACCAAAAACGAACGATCCATGCAATGCGAAAAGCCCAATTAGTCCAATAATATGTTGGAAAAATCCATTACATGCTTTCCTTATGTTTAAATTTAAATTGTTCCCACTTTTAAGGTAGAGTTTATAAATATATGGAAAGTCATAATTTTGAGAGATTTTTGATTTGTTTTCAGGACGACCAAATTGAAGAATTGACGGCAAATTATTGTTCCATCTGAATTCTTGATTAACATTTCTAATCTGATATTCGATTGATACTTTGTTTTGTTTACTACTGCGAAGTTTCAGTCGATAATTTTTTGATACTATCTTCCTACGAACAATTTCTCTTGGACTTGAATATTTAGGTGAACCACTTTTGTCATTTGTTTTTCTCATACTTGCCGTACGTTGTGTCCCAGAATTATTTTCTAACGATGGCAATAATGGAAAAGAGTGTTGATCAATCGAACGATTCAGAGACTTTAAGAGCAATTGAATACGAATTTGAAATGCAAATCGTTCTTCGGACATAATTTCCTTCTCTAATGCAGGATGATTTTCGAACTGAATATTTTGTCTATCTTTTCGCCAGTATTTAATGTGTCTTCTTCCATTGAGTAAATCTTGCCTTAATATGTTAATTTGTGCTTCCCTGTATCCCATGTAATAAAATTTTCTTTTTGATACCTGTTTACTCATGTATGCCCATATATTATTCGTTTTAAAATTACGAAAAACAAGTTGTCGAATTTCCAAAATAGGCTCCTTAAAAACTTCTCGAACTGATGAGATTCGCACTATAAGATCTTGTTTTAAATTAATGTCATTACTTGGATTTTTCATTCCTTGTAATATACTATTTATTTCAGGATTTAAATGTTCATAATCTCCTCGAATAGATGATTGGTAATGACTAGAATGTGGCAATATTGCTCGTCCTTCGTTATAAGTTCGAAACACTGAGTTACGAATATATCCTGCAGATTGTTGAATTCTAAATATTCCTATAGTTTCTAAATTTCTAGCATCCATTTTTAAACCATCAGGTAGCTTAGTTCTTTCATCACTGGAATCGTACTTATGAGCTTGATTTTTTACTTGGAACATATTAATGCCTGATAATTTCCTCATTGATCTATACATTATGAGCCTGGATTCTCGTATATGATCTCGTCTATTTAGTTTTCGAACTGAATGGCTAAAGTTATGCATTTGAGTCAGTGACATAGATTCACGTCTAATTCTGCCATTCTCTTGAATTTCGGGAAGAACAGAATATCGTCTGTAATGTTTAATAGGCCTTGACCACAAATTATGTTTTAAATCTGTTTGAATTTGACTCAGTCTTATGTCTCTGAATGGATAATTTTTGAATATGCACATTTTTCGGATAGTTTTTCCATTCAATAATCCTGATTTTAAAGTTTGACCAAAAAGACTAGGCAAATTCTCTTTAGAAACGTTTTCAGTGTAAATAGTTAAGATTTTATTATGTGGAATTCGATAATTCAAAACATAATTGGAAGCTAGCCGACTTCCAGCAACTGCTTCTTGAAATGATTTCAAAAAATGATGATAAAGTTCCACATATGGAAGATTATCATTATTATTATTATTATTATTCTTAATTTGTTTATCCGATATTTCCTTTCTATACTCTAATATGATTTTCATAAACTCAGTATTTAATAGACTATATTTGCGCAATTGTGTCTCACTAGTTATATGCAACGGTAAATCACGAACTACTTGTTTATCGCCATTAATTTTGGGTATTTGTGGTTTCCTGATACGTTTTTCAATTTCAAAACGGGTGAGTGCTTTTGGTTTTAAAACTTCGAATAAGAATCGTCGTTGAATGCTTTTAGAATAAATGTATGCTGGTTTTTCAAGAGATCTTATATCGTTATCAAGACACGTGCTGAATTGCTTATTAGCACAAGAATTGAATCTGAAACAAGAAAAATTTTTTAAAATATTAGAACACGACTAGGAAATAGAATATTTTGTGACTAGGGTGAGGTTGTGTAGACTATGTTTAGATTTTTTAATAATTGAAAAAATCGTTAATAATTAATTAATTATTAATAAATTAATTTGTTACTTTATCGTAATGAGAAACAAGGAGTAGTATAAGGAAACATATCAAAGCCATTGAAAATATCTGACGTTTATGGAATAATCCATACAGTCGTGAAGTAGAATAATTTCACTTAAGTATACATCAGTGTCTCTGTGGCCGCACTATGTATTAAAAATAGAAGCTCATATGAATTGTGACAGAGTGAAGTTAGGAACCTTTTACAGTTCACATTATTGTCAAAAAATAAAAACAAACAGAAACCAAGGAAACGTCAAAACAAAAATTTGAGATTATATGTGAAAAAGCCGGAATATATGTTAAATTCTGTCCAGCAGAGGCGCTGAAGTAAGCAGAAGTGAAATTATATTACTTTGGAACTGCACGCATTATTCTGAAAACCCACGATTAAGGCTGATGGAATTTGAAAAAAATTCATGTAGAAAAACTTAGATTCCAGTGGCGGAACAAGCACGGGGTTCTGAATGTCAAAAGCACCCAGACAGTAATTCGAGTATACCTACACGGAAAGAAATTTAAGACAGCTGATGTCCAGACATCGGTAACGCAGCGCCACTATCGCTTTGGCATAACAGCAACACCGTTTTGGATTAGATGCTGTACTACTAAGCAACGCTGCTGCCCCTAGCAGAGGCAACAGCGTTCCCTACTGGGACAAGAGCGTTCCTAAACTGGGAGAACAGTCGTCATAAACAGAGAGCGCAACTACAGTCCTATACTTTGGCGCATCAAAGGTACCTATGAGTGTCGCTGCTGTCATAAATTTCTTTCCGTGTACTTGCAATATACGTGAGTGTCCAAATTATTAGATGGATAATAAAATTCCAAAATAAACGCACTTTTTTGGGGTTTAGATTCTTTGTCTTTTTTTTTATTTAGTTTTAATTTGTAGGGTGGCTCCCGACATCCATTGTTTTGAGATCCTTGTTCCACACATAATTCTGTCAAATTTTCAGCTTGATTTTAGCGCGCGTTTTTAAAGGTACAAAAGGTCAAATGTCAATTATTTTGGTAGAAAGTAAAAGAACGAAATTTTGAACAAACCTCTGTTACTATCCAGTTTTTCGAAAAACCACTTTGATTGTGCTAAACGAGCACGTGATTATTTCATGATAAAAATGGCGAACATTTTAACTTCCATGATGGAAGAAACTAAAGCGATTTATTCGCTCAAAGATAAAACTGAATTATAAACACTTTAAAATCAAATATGATCAGTTAAAAAAAAGTTCCCACTTTCGACGGACTTCCTGAACGGCGATCTACCAACGAACGACTAACTCTCTCGACTCTCTCACATACACATCCACGCCTAATCAACTATTTCTAATACCGTGGACGCCGCATACCGCACCTGACCCAGGGGCGGGCAAATTAAAACCCTATACTCAGCCGTCCTGACTATGACGACTGCTCTTAGGCGTCACCGGTAATTATAGGGACTCACATCCCACTTACGACGATAAAATATTACTGCGATCATCCGAGCAGTACAGTACAGTACAATACAGTCTTCATGCCGCTCAGTGACTATCAGTCACTTCGCAGCTTGTCGCAGCTGTCAATATTTAGTTGTCCACCGTTTTTATCATGAAATAATCTCGTGCTCGTTTAGCACAATCAAAGTGGTTTTTCGAAAAACTGGATAATAACAGAGGTTTGTTCAAAATTTCTTTCTTTTATTTTCTACCAAAAAATTGAAATTTGCCCTTTTGTGCCATTAAAAACGCACACTAAAATTAAACTGATAGATTTGTGCGTTTCCACAGATTTTGACAGTTTGTGACAGTTTGTTGTCAATTTTTACTTTCAAATTCCATCGCTCTTAATCCAAGTCAAGTTCCCCAGCCTTAGATATGTCTCCTTATGATCTTGATGAGGAAGCAGTGCTCAACAACTGAGCACAAAAAAATATAAATTGAGTTAACTGAAAGACCCGAGATTGAATTCACAACTAGTTTTGTGTTTATTTTCATTTTTTGTCCAATGCTCTAAAAAGCCTTAAGGATTTTTTAAAATGAGACCATTGAATTATATTCTGCTTACCGGTAAGAAGTTTCCCTGAAGACATGGCAAAATGTAGTGCAAGTCAGTGAAAGAATCAGGAGTCCAATGTACTGGCATGAAAACGCAGCCTGAATATCACTCCGAGATCTCGTCATCCTGTTGTAAATAAGTTTTTTAAAAATTCAATAAACCATACAGTAAACTGTAAAATTTCGTTTATTCCAGGTAAAACCGGGAAGAAATACCTCGGATAAGCGAAAACTCGTATAACACGAAAAAAGTACACAATTCGAAAACAATTATTTTTTATATACATATATTTGAAATGGTAAAATGAAAGAGTACGTGACCCAAAAAATTTCTATTCTTCGCCTGTTTCGTCTACCTCATGAATTTGATTCAAAAATGGTCTAAATTGTAGGTTATAGTGATATACTTTAAAGTAGGCAAAATTGCAAATTGAGCATATTTTCTGTTTCAAAGATATGACAAGTCAAATCTGATAGTGGGTATTTAAGCCGATTGTATAGAAAACAATCTGCATTTTTTCTGAAAATATTGGATTAATCGGTATTTTCATTTGTCGAAACATAGAAAATCTCGATAGATATACTCAAAACTTTATACCCGAAGGGCTAGATTGGTGTTTATCTACATGGTGCTGCTATCTCGATACTTCAATTTATGGCGCCTTTACACCTTTTGTATTTCGATACACCAATTTTTGCCATACGTTCTCTCAAATGTCAAGAAATTCTTTATCTCTATAGTCACATTAATTGCGCATGCGTATTGCGTATAATACAATGTTTTTTAGCATTTTAAATTGCGTGCGAATAGCAATCAATCAGCTGCGGAACGCAACGCGTATGCAGTGATTACAAGTGGGATTTGAGAAAGACGGACTTGACATTTGAGAGAAACATGACTTGACATATGGGAGAACTTGAGATTTGGGAAGTTGACATTTGAGAGACTCGAGTTTACAGTAACAATCATATATGCCATTGTCGTCATTTCTATGAAGGCTGTATTGTGCTGACCTCGCTCGGCGATACATATAGTTTGGAGGGAATGATTTGAATTGCAATAGAAAAGATAATCTGCGATTTTAAGGGCGATGGAATTTGAAAGCAAAAAATGTAAACAAACTGTCAAAAACTGTCCAAATCTGTGGAAAGATACTAATGTTATCACCAGGATTTTTGTGGGGGTTTTTGAAGGGAAAATATGGCAAATTTAAAGATTTTTGGTAGCACACTGTGGGAAGAAAGAGTGTAGAATGAATATGCGCCGATAATGGCGGACATTTTAACCGCACGAGAATAAAATACATATAGCATTCCACGAAGTAATAGTAAGGAGTAGTATCTCTAGGAGTGGGGGTAGGACAGATCCACCTCCAAGAATTATGACAGTTTTATATCAAATAATGAACATTTGCAGGACTCTTGTCATGCGCGTTGGCGATATAGACTAGCAGACGACTGTCAAACATAACCAAAAAAATTCAAAATAATATCAAACATAACCTAAAATAATATCAAATGTCAAAGGTCAAACATAACCTCAAAATATCACGTGACAAGAAAACATCAACGCGCATGACAAGAGTCCTGCAAATGTTCATTAAATTCTGTAAACCAGTCACAATTCTTGGAGGTCTTGTTGTTCCACCTCTGCCGGCAAAATGCATGGGAGATAACACTCCTTACTATTACTTCGTGAAGGAGACATAGCTAGGGCTGGGAACCCGATTTGGATTAATCGTAGGTTTTCGGAATAATTCGTACAGTTCCGAAGTAAAATAATTTAACTTAGGGTGGCGTCCCATGGATTCGGAATGCGTTTTTGCGCAAAACCGTGAGAGTGAGAGAGATACCAGTATTAGTATGTCTCTCGCACTCTCATGATTTTGCGCAAAAACGTAACGCATTCCGGATCCATGGGACGCCACCCTTAAAGTCTTTTTCCTACTTTGCGAAAGTTCATTAGCTTCCTCATGAAGGAAAATAGGATCTTCCTCGGTGGCTTTCAAATTCGAGGAATTTTTTCTCAGTAAAGTGAATTTCTCTTCGGTGATGTCCTTGAAAACATTTTCGAGATATTCTTCTTTCTCGTCACTCTGCTTATTGGGTGGTCCTGCAACAATAGAAGATTCCCTATTTTCAGGTTCGGAGGAAATTCCTGTTTCAAAATCTACTACTTCCATTATCGAGTCCTCATTCGACTCATTTAACTTTGGAGTCAATTTCAGAATCTCTGACTCTTTTTTCAATATCAGATCCGCTAATTCCTTCTTCAATCTTAGAGAATCTTTTTCCTGCATCTCGAAAGTTTTTATTTTCGCGATAATTTCTGGATCGAGCTTCCGTTTCTTCGTCACTAAAATCACTCTCAGGGAATCCCATAAATTTCAATGATCGACTTCGAGACTTTTTGGAGGAAACATATTTTTCTTTTACCTCTTCGCTTAATTTTTGAGGACTCTCATTTAGGGATTCAAACTTCGAGGCTTCATCTTCAGTCTGAATATCAGAAACATTATCGCTCTTTTTTCCTGAGGGTGAAGATACAATTAGGGCTCGATTTTCTAATGCTGAGGGAAGATTCGATGTTTCTTCTTTCATCTTATTATGAGAATCATCTCAATCTTCAACAATCTCGCTCGTTAATTAATGTTAATTTTAGATCGAAGAATCGATTTTTGAGGACTCTTTGGAAATTCAGGCAAAAAATTGTCAATCTCAATATTAGAATCTTTCACGCTCGTTGATGCTGAAGACAACTTCTGGCTTGGATTTTCTGATTCTGAAGTAAGATTCGATGTTTCTTCTTTCATCGTATTTTCAGAATCACCTGATGTAGGACTACAATTTTTCTGACTCTCCTCTTCAAACTTTTTCGCTTGTGGATTTGCTCCGACAATGTAGTACTGAGTACTTGAAGATTCCGGGCTCGATATTTCCGCTCGAAATAACTTGCATCTCTCATCGGAAGATGATTTTTCTTTTTCGATGGAAGAAACTTCTTTAGACACAAAATCATCTCCGTTTCCAATTTGTGATGGAAACGCTTTAATAGCGAAGTTGAAGTTCTTCTTTAATGTCACAGCCTTCTTCTCCTCCTACCCAGAAGTTTCAATTTGGTGTGTGGTAACTTCTAAAATATTTGTCAAGACAACAACAGGATTTAGCCTCTGAATATATTTCTTCGATTTATCTTTTCCATCAGATGTGGTCGTACCGCTAGAAGTAAATAGGTCTGGAGAAGTTACTGGCATCTTTTCTCTTGATGATAGTTGATCTGAAAATCGTTATGACGCAACACAAAACGCAATCATGAGACGCTACCCTCAGTCATCTCGCAGCTGTCAATATTTAGTTTCTTCCATCATGGAAGTTAAAATGTCCGTCGTTTTTAGCATAGAATTAATAATCTCACGCTCTTTTGGGACTACAAAAGTGATTTTTAGAAAAACTGGTGGGATAGTATTGTTTGTTCTTTCTTCTTTCCTTTTTTTTGCCATCAAAAAACTCTAAATTTTCGGTCTTTTGCCTTTGAAAACGTAAACTCGAATCCATCTGAAAAGTTGACAGAATTAGACAGGCGCAAAAGGGCCTCAAAACTCTGGGTGTCGGGGGCCACCTTACACGTTCGAACTAAATAAAAAAAAGAGAAAAAAAAAAGCAATTCAAACTCTCGAAGACTGCGTTTAGTGTCGAATTTTATTATCCATCTAATAATTTGGACACCGACGCAAGTAGGTATACTCGAATTACTGTCTGGTGTCATGACACCCAGAACCTCGTACTTGTTGTGCCTCGTACTAATTGTTGGCTATATAACATATATGATCTTTTAAAGTAAGCTTTTCAAAAATTCCATACCAATTTTCAAAAAAAAATATCCAATAGTTAATTTTTTATTACAATTTTTATGGCTGGGGTGGCCGACACCCTGGTGTGGCAAAAGCAAGGGATAACAAATACACTTTTTTCCTGAAAGAGACATTATTTCTGCCATCGAGAAACTGATCTCGATGAAAGGACCCGTCAAACAATAAATCTTTGCAATTTTGCCATGAAATGTGCGATATCTGATGTAGCTAGAAGATTTGAGTCATTCTACATGAAAATTTTATTACATTCTCATCAGAGAATGTATTAGATCAGTGTTGCCAGATTGGGCTACTAATCGCCCAAATTCGCATTAAGTAGCCCAAAAGTAGTCCAAAATCTGGTAACACTGTATTAGATTTGTGTAAGATTTGATCCCCCGTTTTTGTCAAATGTCCACGTTTTATGACCCCCTGAACACAAAAAAAACATGTTTTTACGAATGTGTCTGTCTATCTGTGTAAGTCTGTGTGAAGATTTTTACATTCTCATCAGACATGGAGAAAAATGGAAGTCAGCAGTTTAATAACGATTGCACAAATTCTGTACTAAGTACTTTCATTATACTTTTATTACTTATTCACATTAAGTAGCCCAAAATCTGGTAACACTGTATTATATTTGTGTAAAATTTCACCCCCCCATTTTTTGTTAAATCTTCACGTTTTTAAAATAGGTAACTTCCGGCAGCCATACCAGCCAGATTTATCATTAAAAAAAAAAAATTTTGTAATAGTGTTTTATATTTATTCATGTGTGAAAAGTTAGAACCTGTAATATAAATTTTAATTTGAAAAAAAAATTCTTAAAAAAAAGGAAAACTTTGGTATGTACTAACCCCTTAAAAGATCTACAAATTCTCCCTTGACCATTTCTTAATATGATGATTATTTTTTGTTTTAATCATCAAAATATTTTTTTTTAAATTCTAACACAAATCGCAAGGTTTGAATGACATTTAAAAATAATATGATTATCATTTAAAAAAAAATATAAATATATTTAATATGATTATAATTTTTAAAAAATATATAAATAATTTCTATGATGTTTAAATAAAATGTAAATTATATAAAAATAAATAAATAAATAAATTATAGTCGAAAAATCAATTTATAATAAAATTATAATTATAATTATTTTTCAGAACAACTTATTATTATAGATATATTTCCATTGAAATATGTTCAAAGAAACCTTTTTTGGGAAACTGGATTTTGTCACCACTACAAAGCTTCCTCTATGAAGAAGCAAAAACAAATCGAAAATGCCTCTGGTAAACATGCATTGAAGTTTTAATTTTTGAGTTATGAAATGACTAAGCTGGATCCAGGGGCGCCGCCTGCGTACGTGAGCGGAAGGCCAACGTTGTGTTAATACCGAAAAGAGAGGCAGTATTCATTAACACAGTGATGGCCTCACGGTCACGTACGCACTCGGCGCCCCTGATTGGTCCAGCTTAATTATTTCATAACTGAAAAACTAACACTTCAATGTATTTTTACCAAAAGAATTTTCTTTTTTTATTAATTTTCATACACTCATATAGGTCCGGACGGTTAGTACAGGGAAACCCTGTATAAACATTTCAATCCTTTTCTAACTCTCTTGAAGTATAATAACAAGTCTTCCATTTCAATCTACATCTTTCTATCCATATTTATCCTTGTTGAATCACTTCAACAAGTTTTTATCTCTTACAAAATATACTATCAACTCTAACCTTTTCAATCCATACTTGCTATTCATATATATCCTATAAATACAATTATTTCAATCTCCTTATAAAAAATATATTTTTCTATCTTTGTATAACGATAAACACAAAAAAGAGAATGCAAGTCTCACTTTTTGAGAATTCTTCTCAACGCCTGAAAATGAGTAAGACAAGTACGTATCTCGTATTGTTATGCAACACTATTTAAATCTATCATGGATAGAAAAGACATTGAAAAATTAAGATGGAAAGATATTCAAATTTTTTTTGAAAGAGTTATACTGCACTGAGAGAAATTTTTAGTCATGGCTACCTATTTGTTTTAGTAAAAAAGAGTCACAACTATTATTTTATATTCCATATAACTAAGTTTTCTGGGTAGCAGTGATAAAATTTTTAGTCAATTCTACCAAAACCGATTAGTCGCTGGAATGGGCTATTGCCAACATAAGAACATAATCTAATATGCTCGTCTGTAAAAGACGAAACTTTGTATTTAGCGGTAGTTATAGTTATAGCAATAGAATTCAATAGCCCTTTCGTGATGCTAACACGTACGCATAGCGATGAACATTCACGTGATCACGCGCGATTCGATACTTAGCTGTGTTCCTCTAATTAAATGAATTGGGTCAGTTTTACTAAAAAATGTTGTCATCTTACTTAGTTAGAACTACTATTCGTTTTAGTCAGTCTAACAAAATTTTTATTGGTGTTTACTAAAAATATATAATTGTGACGCATTAATCAATCTAACTATTGAGATTTCTCTCAATGTGAGAGATAGAAAAAGCTAGAGAAAAAGAATAGAAGAGATTTAAATTTTCTGTTAAGAGGTAGACTGAAGGATATAATGAGATAGAAAAAGATACAGCCTAATAGTGAAAATGATGGATGCATACAAAAATAGAAAAAGATTAATGTAAAGTGTGTACTTGAGAGGGATAGAAAATTTCTATGCTTTTTTAGCTTCTTACTTCCAATGGGGAGGTATTAGAAAGAGAATTTAAAACGGTTTTAAAATAACAAGAAAAGTGCAATGACCATTTTACCGTGATGGACAAATTGAGAAAATCTTTTACTCATGCAGTTCAAGCAAAATATGCGTTTTTTCTGTATATATGCTGAAAATAGAATTTAAAAATTCGCTGACAATCTGTGTACAAAGACATTTTATTTGAATTATATTCATGCAATTTATATTAAGGCTGATGGAATTTGAAAAACATTCATGTAGAAAAACTTAGATTCCAGTAGCGCAACAAGCACGGGGTTCTGTGTGTCAGGACACCCATGAGTAATTCAAGTACACCTACTTGCAATATACATGAGTGTCCAAATTATTAGACGGATAATAAAATTCCAAACTAAACGCACTTTTTTGGGGTTTGGATTCTTTGATTTTTCTTGTCTTTTTATTTAGTTTGAATGCGTATGTGGCTCTTTTGAGACCATTGTTCCGCGCCTGTCTAATTCTGTCAACTTTTTAGACGGATTCGAGTTTATGTTTTTAAAGGCAAAAGAGGGAAAATTTAGAGTTTTTTGCTATCGAAAAAAGGAAAGAAAAAATCTGCACATTCTCATCACGCGCTTCGCGCGCTTGTGCCATTCGTGAAGCTTGCGCTTTACAGGACGCTTGAACCTATATGTTTTTTTTTTAAGTTTAATTAAATTATATATTACATTCTCATTTTTACGAATGTGTGTGTCTGTCTGTCTCTCTCTCTCTCTATGTGAGTGTGTGTGTGTGTAGATTTTTAGTTTGTGAGCACGATAACTTTCGAAAGAATTGACAGATTGGATTTTCCTCTGGTATACTCTTTTAGTGTCCTAAAATGAAGGTCAAGTTCGTTGGCCAGCCATTTTGGATAAAAATTCAAAAAGTTGGAGCATTTTTTAAAATTTTGAAACCACTTTTTTTTAATCAAAAAATTCTAATGACGCACGTTCATAGTACTCAAAAAGTCGAACAATTTTTCTTGATGACTTTTTTGGATTTTCATCCAAAATGGCTGGCCAAAGAACTTGATCTTCATTTTGGGACACTAAAAGAGTATACCCAAGGCAAATCCAATTAGTCAATTATTTCGAAAGTTATCGTGCTCACAAACTAAAAATCTACACACACACACACACACACACACACACACACACACACACACACACACACACATTTTTAAAAACATGTTTTTCGGGTTCAGGGGGTCCCAAAACGTGGACATTTGACAAAAACTGGGGGGGTCACATTTTACACAAATCTAATACCTTCTCTGATGAGAATGTAAAAATGTACAATCCCTGCCATCTCACCAGTGAACTATCTCATTATGAACAAACCTCTG
>CAJFCO010017681.1:43959-59955 GCA_904066015.1 Synergus gifuensis | reverse complement strand
CGATACTATTCGAGAATTAATCGAATAGAGATTTCTTATGTAGGATTCATAATCTGTCTCAGCCGCCATTTTGGAAATCAACTGAACATTTTAAAATTAATTTCTTGATTGATTATTAATTAACTTCAATAATTTGAATGAATCGAATCTTGGTTGATCATGGTAGATTGTTTAACTGCATTTTTATATTGAGAGACAAAACTCTATTAACTAAATTGTATTTGAATCTGATGATCTGAATTGTGATGACCATTGTCGTAATACTTGAAATGGGCGTAACCCCATATTGATTTATGTTTAGATAATAAATTAAATTGTTACTTTTGGTGAATTTCTAAAATGACTCATTCTCATTGATATCTCATGATCCTCTTACCTCGACCCCTCTACTTGTTGAGTATGGCTGGATAATCATTATTCTTAAATTTATTTGAAAATTATTTTGAATCTCTTTTGGTTATTTTTGGACAATTATAAAACAACCTGGCGCTCACAAAAATTTAAAATATTAGAAATAAACGCCTTAGCAAAATTAAGTTGAGGCGCCACATAATCTCTTGGTAAATTATTCCGAATTTAAAAATACATTGAAAATTAAGCAAAGGGTTATAATTGGCGCCCAACGTGGGGCTGGGCGAAAATAAAATAAGGAGAACAATATTTTATCCTTATCATCAGCCTTTTTTGGGGCAGGGCGAAAACAAAAATAAATTATTAAATTAAAATGTCAAATTTAAATTAGCTTTTCTTGATGGCTAATATTCTGATATAAATTGATAAGCCAATTTTAGTACCTGTGAGTCATCTTTTCAATAAAGTGAGTTATATTGTTATCATTGGGAATGGGTTGTAACGAATCAATAAATATTCCTAGAAAAGTCGTGTCGAGAGAAAAGTTAGGAAAGTTAGGCTGGCCGGAGAATTACAGAGAAGAAGAGAATGATAAGTTTAATCTCTTTAATTATTTTTGTGGGATAAGTAACTTTCCTTTCCTCCTCCGAGGATGTAAAGTTGTCACCTGATGTAAAAAAAATTAACAAAGCCTGGTATATGATAAAAGTAAACAAGAATTATATTCTGAAACCCCCTTTTGAATTCAATTAATAATCCCCTTTTTATACAATGATTATTAATAGAGATAACAGGTATTTTTAGAAGTTTTGGAAGGTTTGAATATAATTATAATATATTATTTAGGAACGATACATAATAATTCGTCTTACCCGTTCCTAAGTTAGCTTACTAACTACCATCAGGGATGAAGCGGAGTTACACCAGCTGGTCCGATTCTTCCCCATTGGGCTGTATTTATTCGAGGTTTCGTTGTTACTATATAACAACTCTAGTTCATTCACACATACTTGTCACTTTTAGTTTCTCCCACGCTTCACATAAATTCACTGGAGTCACAAGAAAATCACACAGATGGCCTTCAACAGAAGCGAATGAGAGCAATTAAATCTCAACACTCCTTTCTATGCATTTTCCCATGATTCCGGTTACAAATTGTTTAGTGAAGAGATTCCCTCTCGTTTTGAGATTCGAGATTGAATCCCCTAAAGTTTATAGATAATTTTGGAAGAAAGCTCGTAAACAGACTCTCAGAAGGCGATCTCTTTTTACTTGGGGCCGATAAAGTGCAAACACACACTTATTTCCCGAATATACGACTCTTTCTTTAAATTTCTAACTAGCTGTGAAGTTGTATCAATTTTTGTGCTCATTCAATGAGCACTTTGCTTCCTGTAAGCAAATATGATTTGCTTCCTCATAGAGGAAGCATTAATTATTCTTTACATCAACATTAAATTTTGATTATTTGAGAAGTTATATTCGAAAAATTCATTTTCAAAAATTACAATAAAGCATAATTTTCTTATCTTTCAATGAAATGCATTAATCTTATAGGTCAATCGATTCGTCTCGACGCAAGGAACCTTTATTTACCTTACCTGAGCTTCGAATTTTGAATATTATAGAAGTTATAGTTGAAAAACAAATTTTTCAAAATTAAATAGATCAATAATTTTGTTATTTTTCAATGAAATGAAATAATATTATAGACCAATCGATTCGTCTCGATGCAAGGGACATTTATTTTCCTTATGTCAAGTCAAAATTTTGATTATTTGAAAAGTTAAAGTCGAAAAATTAATTTTTGAAAATACAATTAACCATAACTTTGTTATTTTTCAATGAAATGCATTAATAATATAGGTCAATCGATTCGTCTCGACACAAGGAATCTTTATTTTCCTTACCTCAGCTTTCAATTTTGTATATTTCAGAAGTTATAGTGAAAAAAAGAATTTTAAGAAAATTGTAAAAGTACATAAAACTTGTAAAATTAAATATTTTGTTAAACCATTGTAAGATATTCAACTAGGTGTATAATGAAATAACTATGCAAAATTTCATCAATTTATCTCTACGCGTTTTCAAGAAATTGCTGAATCGTGACATACATCCACACACACACACACACACACATCCGGACAATTTTTCAGGACATCATATTAGATATATTGACATTAAAATATGTTGAAAGAAACCTTTTTGAGGAAACTGGATTTTGTCACCACCACAAAGCTTCCTCTATGAGGAAGCAAAATTACTCATTCTCATTGACATCTCATGATCCCCTTACCTCGACCCCTCTACTTGTTGAGTATGGCTGGATAATCATTATTCTTAAATTTATTTGAAAATCATTTTGAATCTCTTTTTGTTATTTTTGGAGAATTATAAAATAACCTGGTGTCCATAAAAATTAAAAATATTAGAAATAAACTCCTTAGCAAAATTAAGTTGAGGCGCCACATAACCTTTTGGTAAATTATTCCGAATTTATGAATACACTGAAAATTAAGCAAAGGGTTATAGTATGTATGTCACGATCCTGCAATATCTTGAAAACGCGTAGAGATAAATTAATCCATTAACGCCGAGAACTGCAGAAAAGTTAGGTAAACTGTGACAAAACAGGAAAGATAGTAAAAGTCGACTTACATAGTCGAGCTAACACGACTTTTTGTTTTCGGGGTTGCTCTACACGATGCCTTCCATATTTTTGCATTCTGACCAAAAGGAAATCCAATATGGCGTTGTTTTTGAGAAAAAACAGGAAAAAATCGAAGACGAAAAAATTTTGAGGCTGAATTTCGTATCGAGAACATTTTTTCGAATTGACGCAAACATGCACAAAGGTGCATAAACATGTCAAACTTTAAAAATATGGTACTTGAACATTAAAAAATTCAACATGGCTACCCAATATGGCGGTTTTTGTCGAAAATTTTTAATCATTTTTGCCCCTAGTTGATTATGGCAAACTGATGTCTGACACGAACAACATATATGTCCTTTTCATAGTTTTTTGGGTCGCTGATTACGAATCCGGCTTCAGACTTGCAAAATTTATGCTTTTTAACTTATTGTTATTAACAATTTTTTGTTAAATTCACTATTTTGCTATATGCATGTGCTTTTCGTAGTCTTTCAAGTCGCTGATTACAAATCCGTCGTTACTTTTGCAAAATTTATGTTTTTAAACGATTTTATATAAACATTTATTGCAAAAATGAGTTTTCAGCAATGTGTATGTGCTTTTCATGGTTTTTCGGGTCGCTGATTACGAATCCAGCGTTGAGTTTGCGAAATTTCTTTTTCTTACCATTCTTCATCAATAATTTTTTTGCAAAATTGAGTTTTTTGCAATGTGTATGTGCTTTTCGTGGTTTCTTTGGTCAGTTGTTTCAAATTCGTCTACGAATTTTTTATAAAAATATTTTTGCAGAATTGTCATTTTTGCAAAATACTTCAAATTCATAATTTCCAACTATTTCTCTCGGACAAAGTACTCGCTAACAAGAAACGCATTTCTACAAATCTAATGATTTTTTGGGAAGCAGATTTTGCAGAAATGTAGTTTACAATCTCGGCAGTACTTGAATGTTCTTATAGCGCATAAAGAACATTTGGATTGCTTTGTTACAGATTCTGATTTGTGCAGTTTTCTGTGACTCATGGTTGCACTTTCCAAATAATACTTGGCAATCTCTAATGCAAAATCCTTCGTGCCTTTCTTTGTGTTTCCTGCCTTAGTTGTATTGAACAGTACAACTGCGTTTGTGATTGAAGTCTGAATGAGACGAACGAAGATTACCCATGTCCATTTTTTGCTTCGAATGCATGGAAGAACATTATTGCAGTGCGAATCATGAAGGTCAACACCCCCCATGTATTTATTATATACATGGAACGCATTTGGGAAGGGGAGGTGAACCTTTGCATGCTCTTGGGCACTGTACCTCTTCACTTCAGTCAATGGAGTAACTCCAACGGCAGTGGACGCTATGGACACCGGCTTTGAATCCATCACAAAGATATAGTTTATTTTACTGTTCTTATCACTCTTTACTTCGTATGTTTCTCTGGGCGCTTTTTTTCCAATACAATTTTCTACTTTAACTCTATTTTTCCTGATGGTTCCGGTAGCACGCAATCTTTTTTTTTGCAAATGCAAGAGCAAATCAAAACTTGTGAAAAATTTGTCAAAGTAAATGTGATACAGCCCTATTTTTCGAGGAATCGTGGTGCAGAGAAGGTTTTGTAGTAAATTCATCACCACTCTTGAGCCTAATGCACATTTCGCCAAGACATTATCTCCTACGTTACTGTTCTTTCCACAATATAGATCTCACGCGAGAAGATACCCATTGGAAGTACACATTCCCCATAGTTTTATCCCAAACCTGATCGGCTTCCCTTTGATGAACTGCTTCATACTTGTTCTCACATAAGACTTCACCATCATTTCGTCTATAGACAATGCAGTTTGAAAGTAACCAAACTGCAAAATGTTTTTCTGGAACAAATCAATCAACACCCTAACTCGCCACCCTTTGTCATTTGGGTTATTATCTGCTTTTTTGAATATTTCATTTTCGATTTGATTTCTTCGAATTTGTCTCTTGAAATGGCTGATGAAATGATGATGGACGACAAACAAGGATCAGTTGACCAATAATCTCGTTGAGATTTTCTTTTGTTGAATGAAGAAAATATAATGATTCTTAGGAACACGTTCAAATCAGAAGTTGTAATGTTCAAACCATTTTCTGCTGATGATTCGATAATGTACTGCTTTATATCAGAAAAAAAACATTCAAAGAGTTCAACTGGTGTACTTTCAATGATCTTCTTTTTTTGCGCACCGGATAACAATATTTCGTCTTGAATATCGCTCTTACAAACTCTCTCCCCATCAACCCAGTCATACTGATGATCATTTTCCAATCTGGTTTGACTTTCAGTATAATTCTGTAACATTTTTTCGTATGCCATTTGTGGCAGCCATTTATCATCAGATAAATTATCAATTACATCTTCCGAATTCGAATCATCACCAGAATGATCCGAATTTGGAATCAGAACCATTTCATCAGATGAATCATCACCCAAAATATCTTCGTTTGACTCTACGCCAGATTCAGTGTTCAATTCCAGCCTTTTACGTTTTGACATGTTTTCCGCTACGACAACACAAATGATATGACGCTAGTGGCACGTTATCGAAAAGTGATAATGCGACGCTTCAAGCGACCTCTCTGACTCCCCCACTACTTCCGCGGAACCGCATTGGTTCCCCACTACTCCCTCTCTAACTCTGCCTTTGCACGGCAACAGAAAAGTGGCACCTTTCGAAAAAATTTTGGGTAGCCATGTTGAATTTTTTAATGTTCAAGTACCATATTTTTAAAGTTTGACATGTTTATGCACCTTTGTGCATGTTTGCGTCAATTCGAAAAAATGTTCTCGATACGAAATTCAGCCTCAAAATTTTTTCGTCTTCGATTTTTTCCTGTTTTTTCTCAAAAACAACACCATATTGGATTTCCGATTGGTCAGAATGCAAAAATATGGGCGGCATCGTGTAGAGCAACCCCGACTTTTACTACCTTTCCTGTTTTGTCAAAGTTTACCTAACTTTTCTGCAGTTCTCGGCGTTAATGGGTTAATAACTAGTGATAATTCGTGCATGCCGTGAATTTGTTTTTCGTAGATTTTAGTTGTCCCTCATAAGGAAATATATAAAACGCTAAAAGGTCAATTTCTAATTTATTTTATTTTTGTATTAAAGGAAGAAGATGCTGCAAATGGAAGTGAAGACGATAATACCGAACTAAGGCAAATAGAGCTTCTGCGACAAGTAAAAGCTGAGAAAGAAGACACAAATTTCACTCCGTATGAACATATTGGTCACAAGGTACATAATTTCTTAATTTTCGTTTTGAAAATCTTTAAATTGTTTTAAATTTTTGCTTCCTCATAGAGGAAGCTTTGTAGTGGTGACAAAATCCAGTTTCCTAAAAAAGGTTTTTTTCAACATATTTTAAGGTCAATATATCTAACATGATGTCCTGAAAAATCCCCCCCCTCACTCTCTCTCTCTGTCTGTCTGTGCGCGCGCGCGCGTGTGTGTGTGTGTGGATGTGGATGTATGTCACGATCCAGCAATTTCTTGAAAACGCGTAGAGATAAATAAATGAAATTTTGCATAGTTATTCCACTATATAACTAGTTGAATTTTTTACAAAGGTTTAACAAAATATTTAATTTTACAAGTTTTATGTACTTTTATAATTTTCGTAAAATTCATTTCTTCACTATAACTTCTGAAATATTCCAAATTTAAAGCTGATGTAAGGAAAACGTAGATTCCTTTTATGGAGATGAATCGATTGACCTATATAATTAATGCATTTCATTAAGAAATAATGATGTTATGGTTAATTGTATTTTCAAAAATTAATTTTTAACTATAACTTTTCAAATAACCAAAATTTTAAGTTGACGTAAGGAAAATAAATATTCTTTATGTCGAGACGAATCAATTGGTCTATAATATTATTTCATTTCATTGAAAAATAACAAAGTTATGGTTCTATTTAATAAAGGTTCCTTGCGTCGAGATGAATCGATTGACCTATAAGATTAATGAATTTCATTGAAAAATAAGAAAGTTGTGCTTTATTGTAATTTTCGAAAATGAATTTTTTGAATATAACTACTCAAATAATCAAAATTGAATGATGATGTAAAGAATACTTAATGCTTCCTCTATGAGGAAGCAAATCATATTTGCTTACAGGAAGCAAAGTGCTCATTGAATGAGCACAAAAGTTGATACAACTTTACAGCTAGTTTATAATATATAATGTATTTATATAATAACATATATGAAAATCGTTCTGCAACTTTAAAGTATAATGTTTTTAAATATATTGTCTATTTATATTTCTTATAAGATTATTATTTTAGAAATAATTTTTATTTTCAAAGATGAAAAATTCTAGTTTCTGCCAAAATGATAAGCCTAAAGAAATTGTTCTTTGATCAATTTGATTTTTTTTCGGATGTCCTGAAGTGACGTAATCTAGTGGGTCAGCCGCATATCTTTTTTTGAAATGCTCACTTTGGCCATAAAAAAAAACTAAAAAAATATTGTTAAAAAGAAAAGAAATTTTTTAACAGTTTTAGATGTAAATAATAACATATAAATAAATTAAAATGATTGCATTTTTCTAAACAGAGCATGACATAGAAAATTCATTCTGGACAGAATAAATGAATGAATCAATCAATTATATTACTTATAATACCTCATTATAATTAATAATATCAATTTATTTATATATTTCTATTGATTTTCAGTGCTCTGTATGCGGTGAAGATCCTCTGCGAGGTACTCGGTGGCACTGTAAAATATGTGAGGATGGCGTGGACTTATGTGCAGATTGCGCAGTTGCTCAGTTAGAAGCGGAATCTCCCTCACATAATCCGTCCCATAGACTAATTTCGATTCGGCCTCTGAATTATAATAGGAGTTATAATCTAGATTACTCCCCTGGAAATTTCAGTAATAATTATCTGGATATTAACCACTTCCCGGTGTAGCCAAAAGATACTTTTATCTCATTTCTTTGTATTTGAGTAAGTTGTAAATAAATTAAATAAAGAGATTTTTTTAAAAAGAATTGAAATCTTGTGAAATCTCTAAAAATTCTTAAACACTTGTTGTACGCGCTATACGCGAATTAAGAAAAAACGAAGTATTTTCGTCTCTACAAAATACTTTTGTTTCTAATACGACGCTTCGTTGGAATTTTCCAAGCCCCACAAGCGAGTCCTGGCCTGCAAGCGCAGCAAAAAAGGGGTCTTTATACTTCTCAACCATACTTGACCTCTCACTCTCTCATACAGCCACTATCTCTCTTCCGCTTGCAGGGCAGTCCTGGTCCAAACTTTCCCTTGTTTTAAAAAGACCGTTCTGGAATGTTACAGAAAATTTCAGAAGGCTTCAGGGAAAGTTGAAGAAGTACCCCTTCCATGATATCTTCATGGGGGTGGACTCTCTATAAAAGGACGCGTTTTTCCGGGTTTGGAGTGAGTCGCAAATAGATAGTCGACACTTTTGGGAAAATCCCTCGCAAGTACCCACCAAGACGTTCATGAGTGTATCCATACAAGCAAATAAATTAAGTAAAGAAGTTTAACCTAGTCTCCGCTCACTTCACAACACTTTTTGGTAAGTCTCTGGCAAGAGGTTCCCTCTCACTACTAACCTATTAACGTGGGGCCCTGCCTCTCTGTCTTAGACCTACTATCCTTTATCACATCTCTCCTCCTTGTGAAGGTTCTCTTCGCAGACCTCCTACCTCTTACTCTTCATGTGATGATTCTCCTCGCAAACTACAACCCCCCTACTAACCTTCCATGTGAGAATTTTCCTCACAAAACTATAATCCTAAACTTCCTCCCTAGCTTCATTGTTAGGATTCTCCTCATATACTATAATTTGCTACTCCCTACCTTTCATGAGGACATAACACACTTTTGAATTCCCTTAAAATATCTTTAAAAATTGTATAGTGAATTAAAAATAAATCGAAAAATTTTACTTAAACTCAAAAAAGTGTAATAGCATTAAAAGAATTAAAGTAAATAAAAAAAATGCATTAAAATTCAGAAGTATTAAAAAAATTTCAAGGTGAGTTCAGTATATAATCAAAGAGATTTCAGAATATCCAGTGTATTATTGTGAAAGTTTAAAATATAAAGGGGAATTTCTATGTTAAATGGTTTATGATTGGCCACGAATACCGTTTCACTATAGATCGTATTTATTCTGATTGACTGGATTGACTCACTCATAACTCCAGAGAAAGGGGGTTACAAATCATTTGTCTATTTTTGAATTAAAATGGAGTTCTGACTCAGGCAGTACTCGGCAACCCCAGTACTCGGGCAGGTATTGGAGGTAACCAATCAAATGTCGAGTGCGACACATGCGCAGTTGGGTAAGGGGCACGAATTGGGAACACTGGTAATAACCAAGAATCGGATATCCGGATAATCGGTAAACTTCAGGTTAGAGTTCTTAGTGAGTAATATTACCGCGGTAATATTCTCATTCTCGGTAACGTTACCGAGAAGGTAACGTTAAAATAAATTACCTTGCAAATTTTGGAGAATTTATTTTTTTTAATTTTTATCATTTTTTTTATAACTTATATCATGTATATCAATTATATCACAATTTTTCACTTACTTTAAACGATAAAAATAAATTTCAGTAAAACTTCTATGTAAATAATGCTCTGAAATCTCCTATATAAGATTTTGGTACAGATTTCGACGTTACCGATCGAGAGTGACGTAATGTTAGAATGTTAAGTACCCGAATATATACAAATTTTATTGATTAAAATTTATTCAATTATGTGTTTATGAGCATTATTAATAATTACACTCCATTATTATTAATAAATAATTGTATTATTAATTTTTTACCTAGATAATGTTAAAAAATGTTAATTCTCATAAATTCTCGTAAATTTTCTTAAATTACGTAAGTTACAGTAACGTTCTTTGTTACCTTACCCAATTTTAAATTACCGAGAATTTTCGAACTCTACTTTGTGATTTTTCAGATTTCTGCAACTCACAAAATTTAATTTAAATATAATTATAATTTAAATGAAAGCTCTAGTGCTCTCGTAGAGGGTAAAATTCGGCACTCCTACATATATTATTTTTATTTTACTTGTTTTATTAACCTTTCTATTTTTTTTTGTTTGTATTTTAAAACTTGGAATTTTATTTATTTTGTTTGTAAGATTTTTTTATTTAGGGCTGATTTTATTTTATTTTTTTTGTCGTACATTTCTGAGCTTTGCGGTCTCGAGTGGGAAGTCACGGATGTTCCAGCCACCAACGCTATCAACTGATTCCTGTCCATCATTCGCTACACCGCCTTCAAAAAGTTCTTCACTACCACAACGCTTCCTTGGGTTCTCTACGTCGTTATCTCTCTCTTTACCATCCCTCTTAACGTCCAAGACATAATTGTCAATTTTAATGGACAGAAGGACTGGTGTTGGTCATCCTAATAAACAGGTACACCCCTGGCAAGGATTGGCCGAGGCGATTACTCTAAAATTGGATAGAAAGAGTAATTTCACCTAATTATCTCTTATCTTTTATTTGTCTTTAAATAGACACTTGCTGGCTTTTAATGCCGTATGTTTATTTTTTTTTATTGATGATTATCTGGAGTATGGAAGAATTCAATCCCCACTCATGGTTTGAAGCAAGGATTCCTTGATCTCCATTTGAATTTCGTTATCTGAAAAGCATGAAGGATTCTTGCATTTCACTCCCTCTCACACGAAGGAGTTTGGAATCTCTCTGTCCTTCAACAGTAACTGATAAGGAAGAATGAAGAAGAAGAAGGAAGGACATCGGATGGACGAATCACAAGCGGACCTCGTTGGCTATCCTTCTCTCGACTATGCGAAGTATTAGAAATTAGTCTTACGCGCATCAGCCCTTTCCCCTAATTTGTAATTTCCCCAAGTTAACGAGACAGCGTGAGAACTTGACTCTTCCTCTTTTTGATTTGTGAACTCTATACGAAAGCACGTATAAAATAAATTTTGTGAATAAATCTTATTATTTATTTATTATTATATTAGGTATATATTTATTTATTATTATATTAGGGTCCCTTGTGAACCACTTTCAGAGACTTTAGTTTATTCATTTAAATTAAAAAAGTGGGCGTCACAACTTCAGGTAAATTTCGAGTAAACTATTATCTGGTCCTAAATACACTCGAGTCTCTCAAATGTCAACTTCCCAAATCTCAAGTTCTCCCAAATGTCAAGTCAAGTTTCTCTCAAATGTCAAGTCCGTTTTTCTCAAATCCCACTTGTAACCACTGCGCACGCGTTGCGTTCGGCATCTGATTGGTTGCTATTCGCGCGCAATTTAAAATGTTAAAAAATATTATATTATACGCAATACGCATGTGCAATTGATGTAACTATAGAGGATAAAAAATTTCTTGAAATTTGGGAGAACCTCTGGCAAAAATTTCTTGACATTTGGGAGACTCGTGTGTATTGACATTTATAAAAGAAAATTTTTTTCGAAAAATTTTTTTTATTTTTACAAAAATTCAAGACCAGATAAACATACCTTAGCATATTTTGTTTAATTTTAGAAATTTTCAATTTGATACTTCAATAAAATAAGTAAGATTGCAGAGAAAAAAATGTTGGTAAGGTAGAGATCGAGTAAGTCTTACATGGCAGTCTTACTTTGATACATAAATAATATAAATTCTCGCATAAAGTAAAAAATATAAGAACGAACCTGATTGCAGTGAAACAAATGGTAACAAATGTACTTGTGGTGAAATATTTTCGTACGAAAATTCAACATCATCGTTGAACAATCACTTATAGTCATAAAAGACCCAGTCTGTAAACCGCATTGGTGTTTTTACAAGTTAGTGAACATTATTATTTTTTTTTTCTGCTTCATTTGAGATTTTCTGGTATTAATGAGCCAGGGTGTCTAGCGGACCGGGAAACCGGGAAAAACCCGGGAATTTTATTTGACCTGCAAAAAACCGGGAAAAACCCGGGAATTTCATTTAGGACCGAGAATTTTTGGTATTGTATTGAAAAATCGACTTTTCTCCACTTTATCTTCTTTTTATTCCATTTATACTTTATCAAATTAAAAAAAAACTAGCAAACCAACGCGCGCTGCGCGCTCGATTATTTTGTTTTACTCCTTACAACTTCAAATCATTCAAAAACCAATCAAGTATTCAACAAAAATGTTTATAAGATTTTTGAGATATTTCGTTACACTACTCTTTTTGGGGAGAAATTTCAAGAGCTTTCTGGGAATTTCAAGGAATTTAAAAATAATTCCAGAGATTTTTATGATTTAAACAAAATTTTGTGTAATTTTTAAGGATTTTATGCAAATTTATGAGATATCTAATCATTTTAAGGGATTTCAAGAGATTTTTCTGATTTTTAAAAGATTTTGTAGAATTTAAAAGGATTTAGAAGGTTGTCGTAAAATTCGGAAGGATTTCAAACGATTTTTCTGTTTTGAAAGATTTCGAGAAAATTTTATCGATTTTATGGAATTTTATGAGATTTCAAAAGGTTTGTATAGGACTTTTAGGCGAATTTTATGAGATTTCTAATAATTTTATCGGATTTCAAGAGATTTTTAAAGATTTTGTGAAATTTTAAAGGATTTCATGGAATTTTATGGGATTTCTAATCATTTTAACGGATTTGAAAGGATATAAATTATTTTTAAATGTTATCGTAGAATTTTAAGGAATTTTAAGAGTTTCACGAATTTTAACGGATTTCAAGAGATTTTTCTGACTTTTAAAATGTTTCATGGAATTCGATGAGATTTCTAATGATTTTAAGGGATTTTAAATGTTAAGGAATTTCAAGCGGTTTCTAGGAATTTTTAGAGATTTTTACGAATTTTTCACATGGATTCAATTAAGCGATTTCTTATTTTAAAGAAATAAGATATTATATTAGTATATAATTATATTATATTATAATATCTTATATCTCCTAATTATATTATTCTTACAAATTTTCAGATATTTCGAAGGTTTTAGTGAAATTAGAGACTTGCAGGAAAAAAATTTGACCGGGAAAAGACTGGAAAAGACCGGGAAAAACCCGGGAATTTCAAATTGCCTGATCACTAGACACCCTGGTCTGAGCAACATAAAGTTTTCATGTAATTCTGGACAGTTTTTCAGTGGACGAAAATAAAATTAAAAAAAAAATTGGACAGTAAATATGAATTAACATTTAATATTCTGCTTTTTCTTTGGAATTACCTGCATGAATTACTGTAAAATATTCTTATTTTTCAGGTCTTCGACTAATTCAACTTTTTGAAGCCACCGTCAATGGGCCTATATTTTTTTCAATGGTTATTTTTCAGGTCTTCAAATAATTCAACTTTTTGAAGCAGCCGTCAATGGGTCTATTTTTTCGAAGGGCATAATCTAAGCTTTAAATCCTTGCAACGATTTTTTTAAAAATTTATTTGTTGCAAAATTATGAATTTTTGAACAAGTATCAATTTTTTTCTATATTCTTCTCAAATTTCACTTTTTATTTTAAAAAGATTTTAACGATTGACACTAACAACAATTGAATCGTGTAGAAGGAACTTCAGAACATAACTAAATTTTATCCGATTTTTTGAAAGCCAGAGATAGTTCAAAAACTGAATAGGACTTAAAAGACCCTTGTCTGTAAACGGAAGTTGGGAAAGACTAGTCAGTAAACTGAGGTGTTACGTCCCGGGAGACTTGCATACACCTTTAATTTAATTAATATAAAAAGAGGCTCCTCGTTTTAGAGTACCCTGCTTAAAATTTCGAATAAAATCCGGATTCCGAAATTTATTCGGATTTGTCCGAAATGTCATCTGGATTCTATCCGGTCGTGTTAGAAAATTGTCTGCATAAAGTAGCTTCTAATTAAAACCTGATCCGGAGAATTTTCGGTCTTGTCCGGATAGAATCCGGATGACAAAAACCGGATGACATTTCGGACAAATCAGAATAAATTTCGGAATCCGGATTATATCCGGTCATGCCTGTTTTTCATACGGACTGATTAATCCGGACCATTAATCCGGCCAGTGCTGACTTAAATAAAAATTGAAAAAAAAGAATTATTAATTAAGAACATGGTTTATACGCATTTATATTATGGATATTCTTATAACTAATCGTTATTTGTAAATTTAAACGCTTATATAACAAATAAAATTTCGCACGCAACGCTAGGGGGAATCGAACGCACGATCTATCGGACGCGAGTCTATGACCTAAACCACTAACCTAAGCTCGTAAGATGGTGGTATCATATTTTTTCCAGGGTATATACTCAACCGAGTATATCCGAATATAAGACCCCAGATATCAATTTCCCCGCATGATGGAGGCACGTGTGCGCGTAGGTAATGACACAGATGCTTCCTCAATTGACCCGCATATGCGTCGCACGTCATGCATGCCTAAAAGCGTGATTGCATGGTACGACACATATGCGTCCCACTAACATGCCTCTCGTGCGTGCGGACGAAATGTCTGCGTTTTCGCTCGCACGCATGCGTCGCACGGCGTGCGGCGACGTGCACCGCACGATTGTTATCTGGGACTGTCATAATGAAATTGGGCCTTGGAATCAATGTTGGTGCTCATAAGGAACATATACAATTAATTTTAGTTTGAAGCTAATTGTTATAAACAAATACATGGATGAGATGCCCAATGGCACAAAAAATTTTTTCTTGGTTGAAAGTGCTGAAATATCTCATCAAAATAATGCTCGTAATAAACAATGACCATATCTTAACAATTACTATTCTTATAAACAATTTGAATTTTTTTCATTTTTTCATAGAAATATGTTGCTTTTCTTATCCAATGGACGTAAAATAAGTTTGAAACAGATTATTTAAAATAAAAAATTGTATTAAATAAATATTTCCTATTGTTTATAACGATAATTATAAACAAATTCCAAACTTAGTCATTTTCACTTACGAATTTTTTTTTCAACTAAAACATCCTCTAAACAACCAAGCAGTAATATTTCAATAACAAATAATTTAAATATGTGAATACCTAGTTGCTATTGTTATGAACATCTTAATGAACAATTTGAATTTTTTTCAATGTTTCATAGAAATATGTTATTTTTCTTATCCAATGGACGCAAGTAAAACATATTTGACACAGATTATTTAAAATAAGCCATTGTATTAACTAAATATTTCCAATTGTTTATAACAAAAATTATAAGCAAATTATAAAATTAGTTATTTTCACTTACGAAAATTTTTTTTCAACCAAAACATCCTCTAGACAACCAAACAGTAATATTTCAATAACAAATAATTTAAATATATGAATATCTAGTTTCTAATGTTATAAACATTTTAATGAACAATTTGTATTTTTTTCATTATTTTATAGAAATATGTTATTTTTCTTATACAATGGACGTAAGTAAAATATGTTTGACACAGATTATTTAAAATAAGCCATTGTATTAACTAAATATTTCTAATTATTTATAACAAAAATTATAAACAAATTACAAAATTAGTCATTTCCTCTTCAATAAAAATTTTTAATTTGTTTTTGAGAGAAAGACAACATACTCATGAAAAGATGAAAAAAACTTCAGGTGTGTTTATAAAATGATTATAACAGTAATTATCAACACTTAGTCATTTGTTATTAACGAAATATTACTGTTCGGTTGTCTGGAAGACGATTTAATCGAAAAAATAATTTTTCTCTGATAAGAAATGACTAATTTTGTAATTTGTTTGTAATTTTTGTTATAAACAATTAGAAATATTTATTAAAATTTCGTATATATTTCGGAGTTGATCGGACAAATTCCGGATTCAATCTTATTCTCGGATGTAATTTGGACAAAAGTGGATGAATGCCAGATTCCACTTGACAGAAATTTTATAATTCGTACATGTTCCGGAGTTAATCGGACAAATTCCAGATTCAATCTTATTCTCGGATGTAATTCGGACAAAAACGGATGAATT